>VVAS01117414.1:0-14490 GCA_015103295.1 Ptychochromis oligacanthus
TTTTTCCTTCCCACTGTCGCCACGTGCTTGCTCATAGGGGGTCGTCTGATTGTTGGGGTTCTCTGTCCAATATTTTAGGGTCTTTACCCTAACATATAAAGCGCCATGAGGCGACTGTTGTTGTGATTTGGCGCTATATAAATAAAATTGAATTGAATTGAATTGAATTGAATTTACTTATGTCGTAGAGGGCTTGAAAACTCAAAACTAAGTAGACAAATTATTTCCTTTTAAATGCTGGTAGACACTGCCCATACCTACACTGTCCTTGTTTTCTGAATTTCAGTTTAAACTTAGTTATGACCCCACTAATGCCCAGGCTACTGAGTTTTAAAAACATTTCTACCTCTTTTAATTTAAATTAGTATGTGTGTGTATGGACCCACACATAATCAGGCTTTGGATATTGTTTATAACCTGGTTGTAAAGATATCTCTGGATTTAATAGATATGCTTGTTTCTGACCACAAATGTGCAGTTTTTAATTGTTATTATTATAGTAGTAGTAATGAGATCAAAGCACAAATGTCCAGTTTCCTGTCTACACTACCAAAAGATACACTGAAGAAAAACACATAAAAGAAAGAAAAGCAGTAGATCCAGTGAAATAAAAAGGTGAAAAGAGTGAAAATAACTTGCAATGGAGAGTTGGCATGTACGGAGACTGATACAGAAGGAGAGTACAAGGTAGGAAAGAAAATCTTTGAGTGTAGATAACATAATATTCCTCTCGAGTTGTGGTCTTTGTCTGGACCCAGTCAGGTGTGAGAGCAGCACACACACACATATAGTTGGTTAAAAGGTGTACACACTCACAGGTTCATGAAAAATTTCATCTGCTTTTGAAAGGTGTGTATGCATGTGACTAGGAGTGGAAAAAAAAGAGACTCCATATGTCTGCTGTGACTTATGGCTTTTGGAAATCTCAGTATTTGGAGTCATCACCTTCTATTTGTTCATCAGTTAATATTGCCAACCAAACCTTACCAGAGGAGAAAGAAAGTGGAAAATAAATGTACAGTGGAGCAACAAACAGCAAGCCTGAGACAATGAGACCTATGAGTGAAATACCACGAGTGAAGAAACAAAATCCACTGAGCTAAGTTGAGAAAGAGACAGAGGGGGATAAAGTGACACAGATATGATCTCTAGGGAAGAGTTAGAATGGGTGGAGGGAAAAGAGGATCAAAAGGGAGCCAGCAGTGGTGTGTAAGGTGGTTAAGTGTGTGCTTTGCAAGGTTAGGAAGAAGAAGAGCAATAATGTTTGAGGTGAAAACATGAGTTGAGCAGTGGAGAAAGTCTCATCCCTGGATGCCAAAATTTTTTTTCTGAAGCTGTCCAAGAAACACAAGATTCCCTTTGATGTTTGTGTTTGGCTGCACCTGCCATTGCAATATTGGACAACATTAGCTAACAGTGCTGCTTTAAACACTCTGCACAAGGAAGAACAAGAGGCAGTGGCAGTGGAGTTTCTCAACCATGTGACTGCAATTCATGTCCAGTTTGGACACTGAGAGCCAACGGTCCTGTTTTAGAGCGACAAAGTCTGCATAAGGAGGCAGGTTGGGTGGTGGTGATGGTAAGCCACAGGTTACCCGTTTTGCTTTGTTTTCATTCACAGATTATTTTTGTTTTTACTTGCTGAGTTTAGAAAAAATATTTTGGTTTGGCTAAGGCCTTCTAAAAATAGACCCTACATACTGAAAAATGATGCTTAAGAATATCCAGTGCATTCAAATGTGACAGCAAGGGTCCTGAAAGAGCGTCTATACATGATGAGTTGAGACCCTTCTTGCCATTGCCATGACCCGGTGGCACTGTACTAAAGCCAAAAGGACACCTCGTTCGTATCTCTCAGACTTCAGCAGCTTTGACAAAACAGCAGAATTTGGGGTCCTGGGAATTAGAGCAGGCTGGAAACACACAGAGAGAGAAGGAGGGAGAGAGAAAAATAGGAAAGATGTCAGGGTGAAAGAGTTAGAGAAAAACAGAGGCTGTATATTCTGCCTATTCCTCCTGGTCTCACCTCATCACTTTTTATTGCTTCACACATAAAAGTGTCATCTCTCATATTCAGCACAGCAGACATTGTAATATCACCTGCTGAGGTAATACACCACCAAGGTAACATTACTCTCTCTCAGTCTTTCTTATTTCTGCTTATCTTTATCACCATGGTGGCCTTTTGGTCTTTGGTTCCCTCATCCCCTTTCTGTCTCAGCTCTTCCAAACCCCTCTCTATCATTTTCTTTTTCTCTCTGCACTCCCTCACTTTCTCCAGTTGTACATTAAAGATCTCTGTGCAAAAGCCAAGGAATTTAACTGACTTTTAAAAGCAATCGCCCAGCCAGGGTCCAGACTGTAAGGTGATTTTTGCATTTAAATAGTGTTAACATTTAAAAGACAACAGCAATATGATCCGTCACCTGCCATATGTATGCTGACAGTTCCTTGACAAGACACATGAAGTGATTATAGTGACTCGTGATTCATTTAATACACATTTTTGCATGTCACTGTATCTGCATTATGACACTGAAAACACAGTGAAAACTAAAAGTAGTCTAACATTCAACACACACACACACACACATTTCAGGAACTAATATTCATTAAATTATCTCATTTATTTGAGGCACTGACATTTAAGACATAATCTGTCAGCCAAGTCACAAATTTCTTTACAAATAAAAACACACACAGCCACACGCTCATCTCCGCACACATGCGCCCATTAACAGACAATTTTGTGTAGCCTAATGATGGGCCCGTGGCTTAGAAGCAATAGTCAGAGCTTTTCCCTGCTTTACACGATGGCAATAATTATACTGGTTGGGCCTGCACGCGCTCACACACATACATCCAGTCTGTCTGCTTGACAGCAGGGATTAGTGACAAGAGGTGCAGCTAATGCCCAGTAACGAGACATCCAGCTTATCGCCCACAGAATCATGTGTGTGACTCTGTGTCTGTGTGTATATATGTGTGTGTATCAAAGAAAAAGAGACAGGGAGAGAGAGTACCAGATGGATCTACAGTAAATTAGCTGCATGCTACTGTGGACTTTAATGACTTTCCCACATTTCATTGGTACCACATGCCTCAACCAGTGCTCTCCTTTTTTCTCCTCCTTGCGTTCTCTTATGGAAGTTGGCCATTTTTGTAAATATAAAACACGAAGATATCCATGTGCACAGTTTACACAAGTCTTTGATCTGTTTATATTCAGAGGAGGAGAGTAAAAGACACTGCCTGTCCTCTGTATCCTATTTAAGAATATTTAAAATGTCTGGTGTCTGGGTAGCAATGGTTTCCTGTAGCTGCCAGTTTTCATGGCCAGATTGTGTCCATGGACTTTGTGCGTGCTTAAGAATTTCTTTTGCTTAAATTAATAAATATCAGTGTTAACTGAAAGTTAAAGCTGCTGCCAAATTCTCCGTGTTTTGTGCTGGTTTTTCTGGTGTGTGTGAACTAGCCTTTGGGCCATTCTCTGGCTTTTGCAGCTCCAATGCTTTTTCATCCCAGGGTGTCAAATACTGCAATTCTCTCAAAAGCTACTGGCATCATGGAGAAAAGGTGTCCTTTGTCACTGGTGCCTTAAGACACCAACTGTGGCAATATTGGAAAATGTGAGCCAGCAGTGCAGCTTTCCAGAGCAACAAAAAGACAGAGTGGCAGCAATTTAATGCAGTTTCTCTGCCAGGTTACTGTGATCTACGTCCTATTTGGGAGCTTGGTTTTGCATTTTGTTTCACTATGTTTTTATTTGCTGTCTGTTTTTACTTGCTTTTCACTCCAACTTTCGCCCACTGTTTGGTTAGGCTGAGGTACCAAATCTACTTGATTGGGTTTAGGAAAAGTTTTGGTTTGGGTTAAAATACATCAGATTAAGGGATGCTGAACAAGCTTCCAGATGAGAGAAATCTGGAGTGAGATTTGTCTCACCACTGCCATTACTGTGTGTATCACCACAAAGATGCCAAAGAATACCTTGTGCATATCTCTAAGACACCCACCTTTAACAAAATGACAGCATTTGACTCCCTGGGAATGAGGATGGTAGTTTCCATATAAAAGCACTGTGCTATACTGATAAGAGTCTGGATTACTTTAGGGCAAGTGGCAGGAGGATTTTATGGTATTCTTTAGTGCTTGCAGAAGCAAATAATACATTTCTAACACTTCATTGGATGTCAGTGTCTGTCAACTATGTTCTTGTTTTCTTGGCATTATAAAATACTACTACTATTGTGTAATAAATGCAGGTTTTGTTGCACTTCTTGCCATGTAAGCAAATGTGATGCACATGAGTTATTGGCTTGCAATACAAATTTCAGTGTTCCACTCTGCTTAAAGATGTTTATCAAAATGTAAATGCAGCATTTGTTGGAGTTGTCATATATAAAGTCCCACTCCTGGTAAGGCTTTCTGCACTTGGTTTATAGTAGTCATAAAAGTAGTGTTTCGTTTGTAACAATAGTGCCAGCAGTTAGTTTTCATTCAAGCAGTCTTTTGGGGTTGTACTTCTTGGTAATTACCCCTTTTGATGACATATTGACTGAGTTTTTTGTGGCAGTATTGAGAGTCACATTGCCTCATTGAATTTGAAGCAATAAGTTGTAGATCATTATTATTTAGAGCTTCTCCAGCAGATTTATGTTCTGAAAGTAGATACATGTTCTGTTAGCTGTCATTTTGTCCCTGCACTGCATATCTTTGCCTCTGAGCTGTTACCTGTGAGATCTCTCATTATAGTAATTGGACACAGATGGAGGCAAGTATATAGTACACAAGTAAACATCCTGATCTCTCTCTTGCAAACTTCGTCTCTTTCACACACTCTATCTCTGTCTTTCTATAATTTTCTTGCCTTCTGTCTCCTCTGTTGCCATGGTAACAAGCTGTGCGGGGGTTGTGATGCAGCACACATCACACCCATCGAACTGAGCTCACCGGAAGAGAGGGAGAGCAAAGGAGACAGAAACAAATGGGTGATGAGGGTCTGCTGTGTGTGTTTGCTGGAGTTTGGGGAGGATAAGTGTCATTTGACATGAAGCTGAAAAAAACCTAATCTACAAGTTCAAACAAATCATTTGATGTTTGAAGATCTGCTTAATAGCTAATGACTGCAAACTGCATTGTAATCTGGCCCTCTCTTTGGTTGGCCACCACCTGCAGATTTCTGTCTGTCAAAGGCTTGATATTGAGGGCAATCAGATCATCAGACACATTCATAAAGACACCAAACAAAAGCTTAATTGTTGATTATGGTAATGGCTCATGAGTCAGAGCTCTACATTTTAAATATTGCTTAATTATGGTATGATAATGTAGGTTACACTCTTTAACCTTGTTTTAATCAGTCTTTACTGGACTGTACATTATCAGTAATTGGTGACACTCTAAACAGCATGGTAAGTAGATTCAGAGGAATGTCATATTAAAGTGGCAGCAGACCAGTTTTCAACCCTTCAAGCAACTACCCAACTCACTTTCTGCTCTAAAACATATGAGCATTTGAAGCTCATAACCAGGCGGGACTTGTTACATACCGATCTCTTAGAAATAATGTCAACTGATTGTTGCTTTTTAGTCCTCTCCAATCCTGGAACTTTCTTCATCAGGAACCTGATCACACTCTGTACCCTCACATTTGATCACTCTCTGCACCTTTTTTGCCTCCTCTGAAGTGGAGCTCTTTTTCTTTTGCCAGGTAGAATTTCCACAGGCAAGCGTATTGAAACTGATGCTTGCGGGGAACCGGTCTGAACACCAGTGGTCTCATTATTCTACAGGCATTGGGTTGTGCATTCAACATTTACTTCATAACAATCAGTTAAAGCAAAAAAAAATAAAATAAAATAAAATAAACAGTATATTGCTGTGAAGAGAGTAAGGTTATTTACTAAATCTATCATCATGTTTAATTTATAGTGCCAAACTGTTCGAAGTTTGAAAACTGTTCAGTGAATCACTTGTAAAACATCAGGATACAACACAGAGGCTGCATGAAATTCTGCAAAAGGGATCCAGTCTTACATCCTTTCGTGAAGGACCTCCACACAGGAGACATACTCAAAATTTACACTCTGTCACAGGTGTAGATATAGTTATTGACAGCTCATTGGAGTTGTGCCAATGGACAATGACCTTGGGGAATCACCTGCAATATGATCACCAACAACTTGCCAGTCAAGGCACTTTTTTGCCTGCTTTCCTATTAATGTAATAAAATAAAATTATCATTATTATTAGATACACATTACTTTTAATCTGCCTCCCACTCAAACCTCTCTCTCTCTTTCATATGTAAATATACTTATATACAGATTTTAAATTAGAAGTTAATGAAAGTGCTTTTGCAGAGAGAAAAATTTTATCTCTTATCCTCAACTTTTTGGCGTCACCGCACAAGTGTGTATTTCAGCAAAAGACTCCAATGTGTTTGTGAAGGTTGCGGTGACAAGTAAAGGAAAATAATAATAATGGATTAGATTTTTATAGCGCTTTTCAAGGCACCCAAAGCACTTTTACATTGAATCCATTATTCATTCACTCCACATTCACACACTGATATTGGTAAGCTACATCTGTAGCCACAGCTGCCCTGGGGCAGACTGACGGAAACGTGGCTGCCAATCTGCGCCTACGGCCCCTCCGACCACCACCAAACATTCACACACCACTGTGTCCAAGGACACAACGGCAGAATGCCTGGCATAGAGCAGGATTCGAACCGGCAACCCTCCGGTTATTGCCGCCAAATCAGGTGAACCATTTTACAAATCTGATTAAATCATTCATTAGAATTACATAGAACTACCATAAAGAGCCCTAAAGAAAAAAACGAGGAAAAAGAGGCAGGTAATGTCTTAACTTAATACCATTTACCACTTACTGTCAATAATTACAGCAGGCTAAATCATTCACCCCTGTATTCATGCTAGAAGTGGAAAATGAACTCCCTGGTGTGTGTCTTTCTGTTACCAGGAGAAATAGCACTGCCTTTTGTGATTGGGCCACACAGTATGCATTATAAAGGGCAAATAGAGCTACTTTAACAAGCATGTTAACCCCTGCAACAGCCCACTAGCAATGGTTTAGGTTATTATTAATCTCACAGGGGAACAATAGGACAATGGCACTATGGAAAAGATGGCCCAAACCTACAGCTCATCCATTAAGTGACTGGATATTGCCTAACAGTGGTCCCAAAGGGACTTGATTGGCTTGCCTTTGCTTCACCTCCCCCTCTTCTTTCTTGATATTCCGGGTTCAGCTCAGTTGGTAACTCAAGATTGAGCCACTCCACCACAAAAGACCAGAGACGCAAAAACAGCAGGGAGGTGCCAGGTCATTACAATCAGTGATTCATCAGATGTACATTTATGATTAGATTATAAATTATGATTATGACTGTATAATGAAGATACTGTAACACCAAATAATTGATCTTGTATATTCAGTTGTTATGGAAACTGGGCCTACTGAATACACATTGAATGAATGAACTTTGGTTCATAGCTTTTCCATTTCAACTCAAAGAGGTCTTATCAGAAGCTGGTGTGAGTCCATTTCCTTAAAAGTTGTGTGGTACTCAGCCAAAGCAACCCACTCTCTGTTAATGTTCCATTTAATCTGATGGCTTATTTCTTGCTGTAAATTATTAACACATTAGGCAACAGAACTAAGTGCTAAATGTGATAAATCAATACAAACATCTGCGTCACTTAACATATGAGAATGAGCTGAGTTGTTAAAAAGCGAATAAGAGAAATGACAACAATTAACAAAACACTGATGATGAGCTACATTATGTCATGCATTCCTATTTCTTCAGTTGCTGCCATTTCAAGGCTCCTCACACAAACAAATAAAAACAGTTTTAAAAAAAAATCTGACAAAACACTAAACAGCCTGAGTTCCTCTGTTTTCTCATCTGTTTCACCGGGTGTCTGGAGTCATTTTTCAGAGACCTCACAGTTCATATTTCTCTTAATTACCTTTGCCTGGTTCAGAGTCTGAGCTAAATTAAGGGCCAATTCATTTCCTGTCCAGGCACTTCAGGACATAGATGACAATTCTTATACAGATAGCCCTTCAAATGTCTGATAAATGGAAGGAAAGCAAGTGTATTGGGAGAAGAAAGAAGGTGGGCGTGAAGGTGCTGCTGACTGTGGAAATTATGAAGAAATGGAAACAAGTGGAGGGAATGAAAAATACTGAGAGCTAACATCAGAGCGTTTTGTGTCATGATGAGATCTTTGTTGCTGTCAAGTTATGTCATCATGATACCAGTGTGCAAAGGCATCTAGTCAAATGAATATTCAGAACAGTCGCACATCTCAAAAATGAAAGTGAAAAACAAAGGGAAAACCCTTTAAATTCCAGTGTGGATTACTCTAACAACAACCATAAACAGGATTTTGTGTGTACTGGTGTGTGTGTGTGTCTGTGTGTGTGTGTACATGTATGTGTGTGTGTGTATGCGTATGGATGCATTCGTGCATGAGCAGACGTGATGTAACACTTGGTTTAATCCCTCAGTGTAAATCTGAGAAATGAGCAGCAAAACACCGAACTGAGAGCTCACAACACACTAACAGCCCAAACAACTCAGTCTGTTGCACCAACACACCAATTCATACACACACATATTCACACAAGGGCAGATATATATCTACTCTGGATTACCTTCTATCTACCTCCTTTTCCTGCCATCTCTGGCTCTCTGTTTCCCCTGTCTGTCTGTCTTCCCCTCCTATGCTCTCTAATTCCAGGCACTTTTCCCATTGGAGTGCTGTAAGAGGATAAGGCCATTCCATGGGAGAGCAATAAGAGGATGAATGTGTGTGCATAGGAGTTTTTGTGTGTATATGCGAACACATGTGTTTCTTGTATGTTGCACATGTTGGTGCGTCAATGTGCCACTTAATACGGGCATGTTTATGTGTGTAGTTGTCCACCTGTGTTTATTTATGTGTGAAATAGTATAAATTTTTCTGTTATGCTTGATGTGTCTGTGTGTGCGTCTGTATGCCCAAGGCTCCACCCTGCATACGGAAAACCTCTTTAACTCCCTGTAAAGGGATGCTGAGTGTTGGAATAACATATCAATTCCTATGTGTTCTTCTTCTCTTTTTTCAATTCTTTAATGTTTTTCTCTTTTCTAACTGTAGATTGATCACTAGCAGTCATTAATCAGTGAGATCAGAGAGAAAAAAAACATGAAACATGAAGCAGCAGAACTGTCTAATGATTTGTTTTCTGAACTATAAAATTTTAAAAGCAGCCAGTTGTATTTTGATGTACTCAAAACTTTTTCTGCTGTGGAACCAGAACTGCTTTTTGTTTGATGGAAATTGAAAAATTCCAAGTATGATTTAAAAAAAAAAAATCTGAAATTTCTCAGTTGCTATGTGATTTGATTTCAAACCGAGTTACATTTTGCAGAATACTTGATTCACCTGAGTTGACTGATTCAGGAAGATTGAAAGAGCGCTTAGTCAATTAAATAAATCAGACTAAAAAGCACAACAGGAGGATTAAATGTTTAGTCAATCAGCACCACAGGTTGGATTAAGGTTATTGCACTCTTTCAAGCATTGTCAACCTCTGTGTCATGATAGGGATATGTTGAATGAATAGTGGTTACTTGTTTTGGGCACCACCTGAGGCATGGCTACTGTCCACAGGAAACTGGTGAGAGTGGAAGCAAAGTGTCAGCCTGAAGATGGAAATGGAGTCTAGCAACTTTAAAATTCTGTCTGGTATCAGGCTAGATTAATGACTCATTAACGCTCTGTAATCTGTAATTTAACAGTTTTCCTCTGAGAAAAGAAAAAAGCTACTCCTTTCCAACTATTTGTCTTAAAGGTAGCTAAAGGTAAGACAAGCAAATTACCTCAGTATGTATATCTTTCACCTGTCCAGGGTGTACCTTATCCAACCCTGAGTTGGATAAGCGCAAGAAAATGGATGGATGGATGGATGGATGGATGGATGGATGGATGGATGGATGGATGGATGGATATCTTTCTGATGATGAAAGATATACGTATTCAGCTGCTGCTGATAGCTTACTTGGTATTATGATCATTGTACCCCACTGCTGGTGGAGTTTAATTCTGTTGCTAAAAATAACCTGCTGCCAAATTGCCATGTACCAGTGGTACAAGGTCAGTGCAGCATTAGACTTGCATGATGTAATGCTATTTCAGTGAATTCCACATCTCATTACGAAGAATTCACAGTTAAAATCCTGCTGCTGGCTCTGACCTGGAGGGAGTGAGCACAAAAACAGCAACGCCAACAGCACCAGTGCTCATCTAAGGCATTGTAATTGAAATAATTACAACTTTCACAGATACAGAATTATTTATTGCTATTAATGTGTGCTTCTGCTATTGTGTCAATCCCTCATACAATCACATTGCTATGAACTGCTGCCATGTTCTATTAAAACAAATCTCATAACAGACTCTTCTTATATGCATTTTAAAGTAGATGAGATTTCAGAAACCAATATTTTTAAATAGATGCACATACAGGTGTGTTTTGTGTTTATGGAATATTATCCCAAATGAATAAAGTTTGTGGTCTACTTAAATCTGCTTCTTTCTTTTTTTAGGCAAATAAAAACAAAGTACAACACATAACCTTTTTAAATATTTTTGTTGTTTTAGTCTTGTTCTCATTTATGATTAATTTACACTCAAAAGACACTTTATCAGTTGCACCTAACTACTACCAGGATGGACCCCCTTTTGCTCTCAGAACTAACTTAATTCGTCATGGCATAGTCTCAACAAGGTGCTGGATACATTCCTCAGAGATTTTGGTCCATGTTGACATGACAGCATCACACAGTTGGTGCAGATTTGTCAGCTGCACATCCATGATAGGAAACTCCTGTTCCACCACATCCCAAAGGTGCTCTATTATACTGATATCTGGTGACTGTGGAGGACGTTTGAGTACAGTGAACTCACTGTCATGTTCAAGAAACCAGTTTGAGATGATTTGAGCTTTGTGACATGGTGTGTTCTGATGGCTGGAAGCAGACATCAGAAGATGGGTACACTGTGGTAATAAAGGGGTGGACATGGTGAGCAACAATACTCAGGTAGGCTGTGGTATTTAAACAATGCTCAGTTGGTATGAAGGGGCCCAGCGTATGCCAAGAAAATATCCTCCACACCATTACACCACCACCACCAGCCCAAACTGTTGACACAAGGCAGGATGGATCCATGTTATTTACACCAACTTCTTACCTACCATCCAAATGTCATAGCAGAAATCAAGACTCATCAGACCGGGCAACATTTTTCCAATTTTCTGTTGTCCAATTTTGATGAGCCCATTCGAATGCTTCTCAGGTTATGTGTTCAGAGATGCTGTTCTGCATACCTTGGTTGTAATGAGTGGTTATTTGAGATACTATTCCCTTCCTATCAACTCTCCAAGCAGTCTGGCCATTCTCCTCTGACCTCTAGTATGAACAAGGCATTTTTTAACCAGAGAACTACTGCTTACTGCATATTTTCTCTTTTTCAGACCATTCTAGAGATGGTTGTGTGGGAAAATCCCAGTAGATCAGCAGCTTCTGAAATACTCAGACCAGCCTGTCTGGCACCAACAACCATGCCACGTTCAAAGTCACTTTAAATCACCTTTCTTCTCCATTCTGATGCTTGGTTTGAACTTCAGCAGGTCGTCTTGACCATACATGACTAAATGCATTGAGTTGCTGCCATGTGATTGCCTGATTAGATATTTGTGTTAACAAGCAGCTGAACAGGTGTACGTAACAAAATGGCCACTGAGTGGATGTGCTTTGTGATTACCCTGAATGTCTCGAGCCAATCCCAAGGATCCATATCAGGACATCTGGCATGTTTTAATATATTTTGGTTTTGTTATTGTTTTAGCTAATCCTTTTTAACTACACTCCACTGTGTTTTTCCCACTATTAGTGTTACTGCACTGCTCTCCATTATGACACCTGGGCTGTAACTTGCAAGAATTTTGTAAATTAGGATGTTAATGTGAAAAACTATTTGGGGGAGACTGGTAAATGAATCTGTGTTTACATATGGGTTGGAAAAACAGAGAAAGGTAAAATTCTGTTTTGTTCCTCTCTTATTAGCAAAGAGCAATGTACAATGCTTTCAGGCAGCTTTTGATTTTTAGCAGGCACCGTCCTTTCACTGGTTGAAATGACAAAAGTTTGAAGGTGTAGACTGTCACTAATCAGAGTTACAAGCAAAACTTCAGTGTTGTCGAATTTGTGTTTGTACAAGAACCATCAACCTATATCATCACTGAATAACCGCAAACAGACTGGGTGTGTCTGTGGCTGCAAAATGTCCCTAGGATGGCAGGTTTTCAATTTCAGGTGTCACACTGAACAACGGTGAAGCTGCTTTCCTTGATATGGCTGTAAGTGTTTCCACTCAACTCAAAAAATTCATTCAAGAGAAAAACCCAGACAGAGAATAAAAAAGCAGGGCACAACGAAAGTGTCAAAAAGTGAGGAGCATGACAAAGAGGGGAGGAAGCAAGACGGCCAAGGAAAGAAACAGGTAGAGACAGACAGGGAGCGACGTGTGAGTTGAATAAAGAATTCTGTGATATTGGGTAGTTTCACGCAACAGCCTTTTGATTGGCTGTCTTAGCGGACTTCACCCAAACTGACAACAGAAAATGGAAGCTAAGGTAGAGTTTTATTGGAGTTTATAATGTGAAGCCATATACCTGCTGACAGAAGTCTTTGATATTTGGTTGACACTTTTGACACCATGGAATGAAAAGATCCAAGGCACTTTGCTTTATGAATTTCTTCCATTGTCAAAGTCACAGGAAAACTTTTGATGTGGTACAACAAAAGAATGTCAAAAACAGTGATGAAAACATGGTGCTTACTTAAAAAATTCAACTATCATGAAAGAAGTTTACTACAAATATGAATATTTGTCCAATAACATTGAGTTTGGATTAGACAAAAGTGTTGTTATTCTCTTTAAGCAGTATTTAAGGAAAACCCCAGAGTCAGAGAGTCAGACCTGATGGTTAAACTGCACAGTTTGACAGTTACCAAAGAGAGCCCATGTGTGAATCAAGCAGTCGCAGCTAGTTCTGATGAACTGTTTAATATGGTCATGTTTAATGGAAAAAGATTAAATAAGTGTAATTATTAGGCAATAGCTCAGGTTTCAGACTGCACAGCAGACTTCTTTTCTACTCTTGGATCTATATGATGTCAGAGAGAGAGTATGTTCATGATGTGGTCTTCTCAGGCACACAGCTCTGGCTGTGAGGACAGCAGCCCCACCCACCTGCTGTTCAAATTTTTTGTTTGTGAGGGATAGCCAATGAAAAGAAAGCTGTCTTAAAGGAAGGGGGAAGAAAGCACCAAGGATCAGTAGAAGTTAAATCAGAGTTACAGTAATTTGAACTGTGAATCGTGTAAAGCTACTGGAGCTGGAAATGAGCATAACATGTCCCCTTTATCTTTGTTAAAATCATGAGGGTTTGAATGTTAACAGCAAGCTTTGTATTGATGGCAGTTTTATCTCAATAAATGCCCATTATGTTGAAAGTTTTTTGGGGGTTTTTTCCCAGAAAACCTGTTGAATAAAGTGTTCAGTAATAACATACTGCATAAACTAACAAATTTTTTAAAGAGAGGACAGTGCTTCAGCACTCCACAGACCAGCTTTAAGTGTTTTCTGCAAATTCAAATTGCTGAAATTAGAGCATTGGCTAAAGATTCACAACTCACATACAGATGGACATCTTCACTGCTCCAAGGAACAGATTTTTTTTTAATTAAAAGTGTTTGATAGGTTAGTGATTAGACTTTGAACTAGCAAAAATTACCTTCAAAGAAAGATTAATTCAGTTGTAAAGCCAGATGCACCTGATGCCTCAAATGGTGAGTCATTAGCACAGCTTTCCAGTGTTAAATTTTTAAATCCAGTTTACACACATGTCAACATGTTTAACCAGAGTTAAGAACATACAGTATGTGTTTACATGCCTGTATTCAGTTAAAATGTGTCTCTCAGTGAACCTCCAGAGAGTAACTGCAGAACACCTTTGCATAAAAAAACCTTCACATACAAAACCTTCACATACAAAGCTGCACCACGGAAAGATCACTCACTGTCACACACACCTGCATGCATACACATTTACACACTCAGCAGGAAAATAAACACTAGTGACGGATAATCATGCATGTGGTAATGCACATGAAAAACAGATTTCTCTCTTTTTCTCCCTCTCCCCCTCTTTTCATCCTTCCATCATTCATTACAACATATTCCCTTGTGTTTAATTATCACCCGTCTTTTATTGCAAAGCTTTAAAAAGAAACAGCAGAATTAATTTCTATCGTTTCATCAATTAAATTACATGAAACAGCTCTTGTTTTAATCAAGGGTTAATTAGCATGATACTAGAAAACATTACACAGCTCCGTAA
>VVAS01117439.1:0-12031 GCA_015103295.1 Ptychochromis oligacanthus
ATCTCCCCTCCCACAATGACAACACAATGTTCCAGAGGCATGATGGGAGAGGGCGCCCGGCCACTCCCACATGCCACAATATGTTCCTTTACCCAGAACCTGCAATCAAAATACCCCTCATTAAAGCAGTAAGGCTGCAGTGTAGCCAACACTATTATGATTCCTGAGTTTGTGAGTTTCTGTAACACACTATTCATCTAGCTCATCATAAAATGTATTTTCTGAATGTTTTAATACAGCAGAAATACCTATATACAACTAATTTACTGTACTTGGATAGACAAAACACACAATGGAACATTATCAGTCATGGATTGGCCTCCCCAGAGCCCTGACATCAACATTATTAAAGCAGTGTGAGATCATCCTGACAGAGAACAGAAAAAAAGGCAGCCAACATCCAAAGAAGAGCTTTTGAATATCCTTCAAGAAGCCTGGACTAAGAAATTACTAGAAATCTTGCCTAAGAGAGTTCAGACTGTCAAAGTACAGTTGGTGAAATGACAATCATTCTAAAAGTAAAAAAGGCAAAGTGTTTAAGCAAGTTGTTCATGTAGACATCACCCAAAGCTACATTTCTTACTTGAACCACACCCAATATCCATCTGTCAAACCTGGCCAGGCTTAATGAAATAACCCATGATAGCCCTTTTTGCACCAATAAAAATGTTTGCCATTAACATTCTCATACATCTTTTTACTTTAGGATGTCATTGACAGGTTTAATCCTTCTAAAATGTTTTTGTTTCAGTGCAATCTTTTGTTATCCACTAGCAGAGATACAGTATGTGTGAGAGTGGCAGTAAATGGTGTTTAAATTGTTCCTATAGTGTAGACTCCCTTGGACAACATAAGATTTAAAGGAAAGAATGGGGGGAAAAATCTTTCTTTCCACAGTGAACAGGTTGTATGAATGGTTGGTAGATTGCCAAATAATAGAGAGACACAGTAAATACAGAGAGATGAAGCAGACCATATATTTAGCCTCCAGCTCTCCACAGCAAATCACATATGTCTGTCTTTGCATGGTGAGTGATGGATCAGTGAATCATCACTCTTGCCACTAAACACGGCAGCACCGGCAAGCAAACCTACACAAGTCAGAATATGTTTGTTTTTTTTCTTTTTTATGTCACACAAAAACAAATAAACGGCAAAACTACAAACATATATTTTACAAGTAAAATATGGAAATGTCTGGAAATGATCTGCAAACGTCTCTGATCCTTGATCTTGATATGAACAGAACACACCCAGCCAGTGGCTTTTCTTTAAGATCACACTTTTTTTTCTTTTTTCTGCCCAGAGAATTACAACAATTCTTAGTATGCAGAGCCAAACTTTTTAAGTTTTAATGCATCTGAAAGATTCATTTTTCTTAATAAACATAATTACTTGAAAAAACTATAAGTAGTTTTCTTCAAAACTTAGGATTTTGAGTTTGCCTCCAAATTCAAAAATCTAGTAAGTTGCCTTGAAATTTTGAGTTTTTCTAACCTTTTCATTTTTGCAGTGAACTGTGAATGGTTATTATTGTCTTGAGAAAAGACATTATCCTTTTGTTTTTGGGAAATCCTCTATGATTTAAAGGGGGGGGAAAGCACTGCTCAGGTCACAACTTGATATTGAGCATTTGACCTCTCTTTCTGGACATAAAATACCAGCAGCTTCCAATCTCTCTTCCGGATAAACACATAAAAAGCTGTAGGCTACCTGAAATCCCACTTCTGATTATATATGTGCTTCCTCCACTCTTCTCCCTTAAAACTGTCTTCTTCTTCTAAGCTTATTCTTACCTCTCAGTCCTATCATTTTTCCATCTTTTTGAAATCGTTGTCTATGTCTTCTTTGTATTTGTGTCTTCTAATTTTAATTAATATGTTTGTAATTTGATGCTCTTTTGATCCTGCAGAAATGCTGTATTCTGCCTGAGGGAAGTCAGATTCAGCTACAAGATTCAGTGTTTTTCTCAGAACAGAAGAATTGATCAGAGGCTACCCTGTAAGCATGAGTTCACAGGTTAGATCTGCTCAACATGTCAGCATCTCCACAACAGCCACGTGTCAAGGCAAAACCACCTTCTCAGGGGCCTGCTTTCCATCATCAAAGACTGAAGGATGCAGACGGGTTTTTTTTTTTTCCTGTCTTGATCCCATTATTGAAATATGTGCCAGGTATGAGCTCAACGTGTGCGTTGGACACCTGGTTTTATCCAGTTCTTAACATAATGCTGTAATTCTTCTGGCCTCTGACCTTTTTCCAAACTAGTGTTTGGCTTGTCTCCTTCCTTACTCCTGTGGACTCATTTATGTTCAAGTCTCACTAGAGGATTACAGTATGGATCATGGATTTTAGTTAAGGTCATTATTTTGTACAAAAACCCAAGAAATCAAGAAACTCAAAAATAGAAGTCTTAAGACAAAGATGGACCATTTCAACAGGTGTGGGGGCCACTTGATGTGTGGTCTGCCCTTTGCCTTTTGCAGTGAAAGACCATATAGTTAAAAGAGAGAGGGAGCCAGGCAGGATGGAACCTGCTCTTCTGATATCTGATATTTTTTTGAAGAGGAAGAGCTGAAGACAAATGAAAAAGCAGAGGAAGAGAGTAGCTGAGATGGTGGTACTAAAATGTATCATCTAAATGTCTTTTTGATCAGTGCAGTTATTAAAATAAAGAGTTCAATGAAGAAACAAGAAGAGAAGAGCTGAGACATGAATTTAAGTAAAGTTAACTAAAAAGCAACAGCTGTAATAATTGAAGGTCTTCACAGATGTTCCTCGTTTTACTGCTTAATCTACTTAATATTATACATTCACTTATATAGAACTGTGTAACACATAAATAACAGCAAAGAAAAAAAAAGAAAAGAAAAGAAAGTGCACCCTCTGTCAATTTTAACTAAGTCAAGATCCAGAAGCAGTCTGTGAAAAACTGAGTACATCCCATTATTAGACATGTTGTAGAACCACTTTCTATATTTCTTTATTTTCTATGATTTTGTGCATTCTTTTTTGCATAGCTCTCTTAAGGTCCTACCACAGCGTTTCAAGCACGTTGAGGTCTGGACTTTGACTGGGTCACTGCAACACCTTGATTCTTTTCTTTTTCCAGCCATTCTGTTGTAGATGTGCTGCTGTGCTTAGGATCATTGTCTTGTTGCATGGCCCAATTTGGGCCAAGCTTTAGCTGTGGACAGATGGCCTCACATTTGACTCTAGAAAACTTTGGTATACAGAGGAGTTCATGGTCAACTCAATGACTGCGAGGTGCCCAGGTTCTGTGGCTGCAAAACAAGCCCAAATCATCACCCCTCCACCACCATGTTTGGCAGTTTTTCTATGAGGTGTTTGTGCTGATATGCCATGTTTGGCATTCACCAAACAATGGTGCTGTGCATTTTGGCCAAATATCTCTACTTTGGTCTCATCAGTCTAAAGGACATTGTTCCAGAAGTCCTCTGGTTTGTTCAGATGCAACTTTGCAAAGCTAAACCATGCTGCCATGTTCTTTTTTAGAGAGAAGAGACTTTCTCCTGGTAAACCTTCCAAACAAGCCATACTTGTTGTCTTTTTCTAATTGTACTGTCATGAATTTTAACATTTAACATGCTAACTGAGGCCTCTGGAGACAGAGATGTAGCTCTTGGGTTTTTTGCAGTTTCTCTGACCACTGCATGGTCTGATCTTGGGGTGAATTTGCTGTCCACTCCTGCGAAAATTGGCTACTGCTTTAAATGGGGTCTACTTGTGAATAATCTTTGTGAATGATGGACTTCAAATCGTTTTGAAATGGCCTTATAACCCTTTTCCAGACTGATGGATAGCAACACTTGCTTCTTTAAGATCATTGCTGATGTCTTTCCTCCTTCACCTTGTGTTAACACACACCTGAATGCTCCAGACCAGCAAACTGCCAAAACGTCTGCTTTTATAGAGGTGTTCACACTTGCTGATGATCAGTTAATCAAGTGCATTTGATTAGTAGCACCTGGCTGCTACTTACCCTCTTAATTCCTATGGAAGCAGGAAAGATGTACTTAGTTTTTCACACACTGCTTCTGCATTTTGGCTTAGATTTTGTTAAATAAATGATGACACGGCGTAATATGTCAGGTGCTCTTGTTCTTTTGAGGTTGTATTTACCTAATTTTAAGATCTGCTAAGGGCCAGATTATTTTATTATGCTCTGAGATATAAGAATTCAAAGAGGGTGTACTTTCTTTTTGCCATGACTGTAGGTCCTCGCTATACTCTTTGTATGCTGTGAAAAAACAATTGTCAATTTTTTAAAGCACAATTTGTGTTTTTTGTTATAAATTTGAGACGTTAAATGCATCATCTTAACGTATCTGCACTCCAAACAGTTTATGGCACCAGGCGACTCCTGGTTTCTGGGAGGAAAACTGAGATTTCATTATTGCAATCAAAGCAGAAATAACTCTGGAAGAATAAAGATTAGTGACATAATGCTTCTATCCAAGTTTCATCATTTCCATTCTAAGTACAATAGCTACTTTTATGACTCAGAGTAAATTACTACAAGAAAGTAGATAGATGCTTGCCAGTTGCACACATGGCTGCTGATGGAGACATTAGGTAATGCAGAAGTTGAACTTGATGTGACCTGCCTACAACAGCAAGACACTGTCTCTCTAAACACCACATCACTGCCTTTCAGTCACGATGACAAGATGACATCTGCTTCACGTGAAGCTGAAAAACTGAACCCCCACACCCTACCAAGAGCATGCTTTGACTTGTCCAATCAAACATGAACAAAGGCAAGATTTAAAACAACCTTGCTCGTTAGAAGTTTTACTATGATTTAAATACCTGATGGCTGATTTGGCACTTAATGTTCACCACCCATTGCCAATGGTCAATGCAGTGCAATCTGGGAGCCCATTGGTTAGTCTGCTCACTTAGCCTTTAGGTACTACAACCAGTATTTCAGTGCTTCAGGTGTAGTCATCAGATATCAAGGCCAACACTTCATCTTCAGCCCACCATTCTTTGTTTATTAAAACAATCTGAAAAGCTCAGACCATGGTTTGTAGCTTGGATTTTGGGAAACGTGCAGCTATCTGTTTACAGTGATTAATTCCTGTGCAACAAGTACCTTTCTCATGGTGTTTCCCTTGCAAAGTTATGACTTAGCACATTAAATAGTTCTACTGGCTAGATTTTATACAGACATTTTTGTTTCCCAGAAGCTGGTTCCTAATTACTTGTAACTGAAATGTAAACTTTAACTAATAAATTGAAGTTAAGATGATATTCTTAACACCAAGCTTTCCCCATAGCATGGTGGCCTTGGGAAGCTGTGGCACAATTTTAAAAACAATAGCATTTGATTATTTATTTATTTTTTGTAATGTAAACAAAAATCTAATTTAGGGTTTTTCATAGTTTGCATGGCTGTATTTAAACAGCCATGCAAACTATGAAAACTGTTTTTAAACACTACAAGGATTAAGAATGGAGGGCTCCTACCTCCCACGTAGTCCCCCACAGAGCCTCCTCCTTTATTTTTGTCTGGTAAAGCCCAAAAGACCCAGATTCATGAAGGCAACCTAAACAAACCTCATCAAGATTTGCGGAACAGGGTTAAAAAGAAAAAAAAAAAGAGAAGGAGGCTTACTGGGGGCAATCTCTGTGTATTAGACAAAAGTGTGTGTAGTGTGTGTTTGTGTGTGTGTGTGTTTGTGTGTTTGTTTTTCCTGGAGGTAGTCAGTACAGAGTCTGAATGAGGATGAATGACAGAGTGTGAAAGAGAGAGAAAAAGAGTTTGTGTGCAGTGTTTCTCTGCTGAGCTCCACAGAGGACCTATGATTACCAGATGTCTCGCTAGGGTTTGCTTCCAGACGAATCCCTGCTTACTGCCTTTAGTCCGGCTCTCCCTCTTTCTCTCTTCCTTTCTTTCATCCTTTCTGTCTACTTGTCCTTCTTTTTCTCTCTCTCTTTCTCTCTCCTTCTTTTTTTTTTTCCTCCCTTCTCCATTCCCAGCTGTTTTTGGAGCACACGAGAACGAAGGAAGTTCTCCACCAATTGTTTCGGTCCTGAGAGGAGCTCGGGATTTGGACCCCTCCCTCCGTCTGTCTCGCTCCCCTTTCTCTCCTGTTCCTCTTTTCCTCTCTCACCCTCTCTCTCTCTCTCACACCCTCTCTCTCTCTCTCTCTCTCTCTCTCTCTCTCTCTCTCTCTCTCTCTCTCTCTCTCTCCTCCCCTTGTTGTGACAGAGCACACCTGCTTGATCTTGGCTGCATGCGCTCCGAGTCCAATTACCCCATAGGCCCTCTCAGCCACTTCACAGTCTCATCCCCCTACTCGACTGGATTTTGGGAGTCAAGCTCATCTCATCCACTCTCTTTGCCTAGCTTCTACTGAGAACAGGTAGGTTCATCTTTTAACTATGGTAAAGGACAAAAGTCTGAGTATTAATGAATGATCGGAGCTTAGGAATAATGAGTTAGGTTTGGCTCTGAACATTTTTATATAGTTAGAGATTAGTCTTGAGATAACTCTTTAGATTTTTCAATCATTTTATGCCTTTCTTTTATATAAATGGACAAGGAAGAAAATCTTTTATTCATTATATAAAAATGACGCTATTTGTTGATATTATTTTCTAAAGATGAAAATAACTTGCAGTTACACGTGCTCATATGTGATTTAAAGTGAATTTAACTGTGCCTCTTTTTTTTTTTTTACTTTATATTGCACCTTCCTCCCTTGTGTGTGCATGTGTGTATGTGTGCTTTGTATATATTCGAGATATGTTGCCAAGTCTTGTTCCCATAGCACTCTTGGCTTTGTGATAAGAGACTTTAATCATTCCCAGTCCAATCTGCATACAGCTCTGAGAGCAATGACTAGGGAAGGGGGTGTGGTAGTTGATACCAGCAACTCATTCCTCTGCCAAAAATGTATTCTTTTGGCTTGGTGTTAACCTCCAAAGTATCCACCAATGAGGGCTGTGTGAAGTTTTCTCAGTTTACAGTTTCAACTTGAATTTTTTTTTTATTTGTTGGTTTCTGTGGCAATTGACCAAGTGAAGTGTTTGGACACTTGTTTGTTGACTATTTAGATATAACCCATATGTCAGTGGATTATTCAAAATCTGCAAATGTGTTATATTTTTACATGGCAAGAGAATCAGATTTGCAATCTTTATACAAGGGTTTAAGCAAGGGAAGGGGAGAAATTTGGATTTTCTTTCTACTTAAGTTGGTTAATTCTTTTTGTCATTATTTGTTAACGTCACTGGAAAAGATTCTGATTTTTTGCATTAACCCCCCTTCTCTCTCTCTTTGTTTAGCTTTCTTTTTCTCTTTTTTTTTTTCCTTTCCCTGTAGCGTATTGGCCAGTCTACAAGCAAATGAGTGGAAAAAAATGTTGAAACAACAATGAGGATTTCTTTGTGTTTATTCAGCCCATTACTGCTTGTCAAGATGTTGATTGGAAAAGTTGTTTCTGGTGCTCCTCACACTTTCCATTTCAGTGATTCATCTGAGACAGTAACCAGGCCATTTTAACCCCAATCTCTTATCTGTCTGCTCAGAGAGCCTGTTTCTTTTCAACATGTACCTTCTCTGTTCGCCGTGGCATTTGCAACTGTGTTTTCACAGAAGCAGAGCAGCACCCAAATTGCTAGGGGCAACTTAAAGTGAGAGGCTTTGAAGAGGCAATGAAAAAAAGGCTCTACCTGGCAACACACAGAGCCATTAATCCTGTAATGGTACAGCTTCCTCTATCAAAGAGGTCTGAACACTTCCCGGCAAGCCACCACACAACTCTGAGCTAACTCATTACATCCTTTTTGCCAGCAGGAAAAAACCTAATAAGGCTCAGCTGCATTGAAAGACTCTGAATGGAGTGGAGTGAAACTGGGAAAAACTTAGAAACAAAACAGAAAGAAAAATTATACTTAGAATGGAATAGAGACTAAAAGAGGCATACACACTGTGCTAAAATACACCCAGAGCAATAAAAGTACTCCACCAGGTCATACTTTCTTGAGCTGAGCAGCTGTTCAAAGTTCGAACCAAAAACCAGAAATGCCAGAATTCAAACTCAGGGGCTGCATTTCTTTCCATCTGGAATTCAACTGTTTTGGTCAAAAAGAGGAAAAGAACAATGGAACTGAATGGACATCACCCTTGAAGTATTTTTCCCCCTCTGCTTGTTGGAATAGAAGAAAGTTCCACATGTCAGTCTTTCTGGCCAAAGTTAAAGGGTCAGACAGAGAAAGAAAATACCAAAAGCTAGGAGAGAAAGGCTGAGGAAGGAAGGAAGGAAAGGAGAACAAAATGGGAGGAGGTGGAATGAGAAGAAAGGTATAGAAGGTTTGGGCAGCTTGTCTACGTGTGTGCAGCACAGACTGTTGATAATGGGACTGAGGCTGATGGCAGGATGACAGCTCTTCACATGAAACAGCTGAAATGTGGTTTAACCACTCATTGGCTTTCTCATACTTTGACTCCAAACAGCAGGCAAGGTTTTAAGACCCAAAAAGATCTTTCAGTTGTACTTTTCAGTCTAAAACTTTTTGTTTTCTGTATAAAGAAATTGCATTGAATCATAGTGGTCAAAAACCCTTGGGCTTATCTTGGAGCCAAAACCACTCATCATGCAGATATACACGGAAGGCCAGAGTTATTTGGCTTTTCTCATATTAATTTTGGAGAACTCTTTGGCTCTGATATTATTTGTTGGCTGTGTCTTTGCATATTTTCAGATGTGCATGTTCTCACTCACAAAATCCCCCAAATATATATCAAGAATTTGTCGAAGATAATGACCACTGACTCCTTGGATAACTGCCAAATTAAAAGTTCATAGTAATTTCATCATAGGCATCAATCAAGTATATGTGTTTGTGCAATCAGGGGAGGGGGAAACACATTCATTTGCTGATAGGTTAAAGTGGCCACATATGTTTTAAATGTCCTGTGGCCTTGTAAATACCTTCCAGTGATTCATGGCCCACAGACACTCCGCTAAGGCAGAAGCAGGCCTGTGGAGAGTTAAGAAGCGAGAAGCGAGGTAGCAGACAAGGGTAAAGAGTGGTAGTTTGTCTGCTTTATAGTGATTTGTTCATCATGGTTTGATTTGTTCAAATTAAAGCACTCTGGTGTTTAATGCTCAAGTCTGTTTCTGTTCTGCTGTTGCACTTTGGTTGATATTTCCACTAGTATCTCATTGATTTTCTCAGCTCAGAAGTTTCAATGAAAGGCAGAGGCAGAAACAAAGAGAAGAAAGTGACAAAGCATAGAAGGGAAAATTGCTTTACTCCCCCTTGCAGGCTCTGTTTCCTGTCTGGGATTCATTAGTAATGCTGAGGCCAGACTTGGGGGAAAATGGAGGGAGGGAGGAGAGATGAGACAAATATTGAAGACAGGAGAATTGACAAGGATGCCGCCGCCACAGGAAATGTTAACCCCTGCCCCTTTTTTTTGTTGGTCAGGCAAGGAATGATGAATCGCAGGTTTCAGATACATTAGAAAAGAAGACATTGACCACATTTTTTGTGAATATAGACGGAAGAATATAGACTGAATCTTTTCACAGCTGCCTGAGCTTTTTTCATTGCTATACCTAGCCTGATTCCTTGGCCAGTACTTCAAGAAGCATCTAATGATCATTGGATGCTCTTTCAAAGTCTTTGAAAGTCATTAAACCATCAGTTGTCTCAGTGCAGTGAAATATGACGATTGAAGTTACAGACTCAGATTCCTACTACACCAATGTCTTCATCCAAATCTGTTTCAAAATCTCACTATAAATCTAAACATATTTTTCAGAGTGAGGTTCCAATGACTGCCCATATATCACTTCTGCATGTGCTAATCTTCATTACCTGTGATGACGTCTTTTGTTGTCTTTGTGCATCAAACTCATTTGTGTCAAACATGCAATTGTTTTTACAGTTTGACTGTTTGGTTCCTCGTCCATTAATGGGAAACGTATTGTCTACCAGCTTTTACCAGTTAGTTTCAGTCCACTTCTTGTGAATAAAGCCGTTCTCATTTTCACCTTCTAAGCTGGCATATAGCCACACCGCCACAATAGTTGCCATGTCTCTCGAATAAAGCAATTCTGACCTGAAAGATTACACAAAGAACTTTGGGAAGATGGTTTAATGCAATTAATATTTGTGAACACTTTCTTGCAAATAATAATTAATTTCAACATTTTCAGACAGTTACCAGGATACCCACTGTAACGTTTCATTTATAATTACAATTGTTAGAAATTTAACAAGTAAGTAATTACAGTAAATGTTTACAAAATCAAGTCAGGCTGCAAACATTTCATCAGTGCAAAATATATAAAATGTTAAGCAATGCATCAGTGGGAAGAAAAATGCATACATTAACACACAAAGTCCGATTGTGTTTTCCAAGTTTTACAAACAAAACTTCAATATTTTCTAATGTCAAGGTTTTATCTCCAGTTTGGTGGTGTCCTCTGTGAAAGTGAAAGTGATAAGGCGAACAGCTGTTATCCCAGAAAAGAATGCTGTATCCTCTTAGAGGGGATTAAAAATACTAACACTGGTGTGATATGGAGTTTGCAGGGTCAAGTCATGTTCCAGCATGCTGTTGTGTCAGCCCTTTGGGTTGTTTGAGAAGCCATATTGTACTAAATATTTCAGATTTGTGTGCGTGCGTACGTGCGTGCGTGGGTGCGCCTTGTGTGTGTGCGTGTGTGCTTGAGTATGCGTATGCGTGCATGTGTGTGTGCGTGTGCATAGAGGGGATGCTTACAGAAGGCCAATCCTTCAGGGCCTGTAAACGCATCTGAGCAGACTGGTAATGAAAGACCGATGCCTGGGGCACAGCAGGTTGTCTCATGCATCATGTCCATAGGTTCCTCCCAGCTGGGAAAGCTGTGAAAAGCCTTGAATTTTAACTTTTTCTTCGTATCTGTGGAATTTAAAGTAACATTGATGCTTGCAGAAAGACCTCGGGCAACCACATTTTTTAACCACTATTCTCTTGATACTGATCCATAAATTTCCACAGCTCTCAGTCCAAAAACCCCTAACTTAATAACCCTAATACCACTTAGAGTTTACTCTGCAGCTGTGGTTCCAAATTGTTAGTTAGCGTCCCAAACAATAATGTCTGAAAAGCTTTCATTTTTTTTCTCCTGAGCTTATTTCAAATAGTTTTATTCTCATCATCAACAACTCCTAAGTCTGATTATAACTCATAAAGTAGCAGAAATCTTTGTCTTTGCAGTAATGCTACAGCCATTAAACGCTGAAGAGCTTAGTTTAAGATTGCTCTCATCTTGTTCCTCCTCTTGCATGTTTGGCTTCCATTAAAAGATGCTGAACTGTTTATGGACACTGGTTGACAGATTGATGGCAGGAAACATGGAGGGCCATCTGAAATTCTGCACCAGTGAGCATGTTCATTTGTATCTAGTTATGTGTTTTTGGCCAGAGGTCAAAGCAGGAGGATAAAGTTCAGTAGTTAACAGTTATGTGTGCCCATTGTTGTATCTTTAAACAGAGCTGGATTTGTAGATTTGTAGATAGAGATTTTGAGCCTGCAAGATGTGCCAGATGTAAAGAGTTTACAATATCAGTAGTTCTTTGAAAAGACTGATAAAGTGGCTTCAAATGCTATTATATAAAAGCATAATACATTACTTGCTGTAGTGCTTTAACAAACATTGTATCATGCAAAATTAGCCTAACCAATTTGCCATTTTATTATAGATACTATGATAACGCACTCAACCATGTTGGTGGTAATTGTTCTGGTACCATCTGACCTGGATAAAAAAGCCTGTTATGCATCCAAAAACATTATTGGCCCAGGAGTGCTTTACATCCTAAAATAAAAAAAAAAAAAACCAAATAAATCAATAAAAATGACAGAACACTATTTTCAATTCTGCACACAAGTTTTTATTGGATTGACATTTCTGCTTTGCTTAGCTATGAGAGCCTAACACAGCCAAGATTAGTCAGCCCTTCGAAGACTGAAACAACATGTCCCCTGGATGTGTTGTATGCC
>VVAS01117448.1:0-10798 GCA_015103295.1 Ptychochromis oligacanthus
TTATTTCTTTTTTATTTATTGGTCTGCAGTTATTTTTTGCTTCCATTTCTATTGAGAAATCTGATTACAAACAAGAGCACATATCATTGATTCATTTAGGATTATCATTATATTTATAGGTGATGATGATCAGTTATGCATTACAGCTTTTTATAAATGTGCTATGATTATAAAACTGATAATCAGTGATAGGGAACAGGAGAAATAAATACTTTCTATCAACAAGAAAATGACAAAACTTTTTCAATTCTCCAACCCCTAATTTCACTCATTGACACTCACAAAAGGTCAGAGCACACTGTGTTTGCATGCCTGCTCTAAGGACTCCACAACGTCTTCCCTTGGGTTTGAGAGACTGGAAAAGAGAGTCAGTGGGTCACAGGATCATCTTGTGTTCAGTGGTTTCATTTCCACTGGGGGTTGCTTACTATAAGTCTCCTCAGAGTCCCAACATGCCCAGGACAGCATTGTGGGAAAAAGGGGGCCTGATTCAAGTACAGCCATTATGCCCCTCCGTCTGCCAAATCCACTTGAGCTTTTCTGAGTAACTGTCTGCAATTGAAGAGTTGCTGGAGGTAAGAGGCGATGCGGGAGCTGCAGTAATAAGATAGCTGAAGAGCTGCTGGATAATGTGAATCAGATGCAATGTAGTAGCTGGGGTGTGATCATGAATTATATATAGGTATAATGAGGAAATTTTAATGTCCACTATAAGATAATTGCTTCACCAACCCAAGATGATGAAGATGCTCCCTGGATCAACCCTGCTAATGTTAGGTCTAAAGACTACTAAAGGCTTGCACAGTTAACAGAAAAGGAATCACGTCCCTAGTTTTCTTCATAAGAACCATTCATTTTAACTTGATGTTCGGGGATTTGAAGGGTTCTTATTCACAGTTATGTTGTAAGGTTTTCTTGTCCTTGCAAACAGTAAAGCAGCTGTCAGCAAATATTGGACAAAATTCAAACATGACTCACGTAAATTGCAGGTGACCCAAACAGACCTTAACTAAGGCTGAACACTGCCATCGAAGCATGCAGCTCTACCATCTATCAGTCAAGCAGCTGTGGCTGAAAAAAGTGTGACTGTGTTGTATGCCTTGATCCAGGGAGTGGGGGGTGTACTTGAATCCACTCTGATATTAAACATACTCACACACACATTCAATATCTGTGGCAACACAACATCCCCCAAAACCTGACCTGATTATAGTATAACTTGGACCCAGCCTGACCCAGCCTTAATTCCCTGTGTTCCCTCTTAAAACGCTCCTTTTCATAATCACTGCAGCTCTGAAAATTTCTCTACTTTTCATGTGAAAAGGATAAATATTTGTAATGTCCGATTGCTTTTACGTGACAATAGGGAAGATAATTATCTGGTGAATCCTCAGCAAGCCACTGGTCATGTTGTTGCACAGTTAACCAGATACCAACCTTGGCTAAACCAGTCAAGTACTGTAACTATGTCCTGTTTGCGTGCTCCTTGTGGGAAAGGGCAACTTAAGATAATGTTATCACCTGATTCTCCTGATACTGTCTGGAGCTCATGAGTGAAAATGGCTATAAACAGCTACCATGCATCTCCTGAAATGGCTCATACTTAATAAATAAATTAATAAATATGCTTCAACTATATTTATCAGGACTGTTTCCCAATAATTACATACAGTATCACCACCTACATAATACATTAAAACACAGTAGCTTAATTTAAGAGTTTAAGAGTTCTGGGTATCATTTTTTGTGGAGAATCTCCAGCTATCCATCCATCTATTCAGAATATAAAGTTGTCATTTAATAGCAATAGACACTGCACTATACTGACTTTAGATTACACAACTTTTACTCATCCTCAAAAGGATACATCTGCTCGATCCTACAATACCTGTCCCTCCTTCAGGGTGATCTGGCCTTGTTCCTTGCAGCCGATGAACGTCCTATTGCACCTGAACACTTGATCCCCAGCCCGCAATTGATGGGCAAAGGCTGCTGGGAAGTATCCGATCCTGTCCTCCATTACCCCCTGAAAAAAGAAAAAAAAGAATGAATCAAACAGCAGGCCATATGAGAATTACAAACCTGGCATTTCATTAAATGATTATATCAAAGCCTTGATAAAAACCGTACATACACCTGTACTGTAAGTGCTATTCTAAATCATATAAACAGTGTTTATCTGGCACATATGTTATAATAAAGTTTATTGTAATGTTTTTATATTGCATGCAGGTGCTTTGTCAGGTGCTAATGTTTGTCTCTTTACTTGGTATCTGTTGTTTAAAGACCAAACTGGCCAGATGTCTCTGTTTATCTACAGCCTGCAGAGAACAATGGTGTTAAAATGTGTGATGAGTTTCTTCATGGCCTGGTGGCGACAGCCTGCTTCTGTGCTGTCATGCAATCGGCCCTTTTGTCTCCCTAATTTATCTGTCATGCATTTGTGTCCTGAGTTACCCTGTTTCCTTGCTCGTATAATTCACAACTTGACTTCCTAATGTATCAATCTGCCTGTTTTAAGGCCTTTTTTGGCTTTGTGGAAAAAGCAAACTCAGTCAAACTTTGTTGTAATACACTGGCGTCAGTGCCTACCTTCCACCAGTCATCATTGGAGTCGTCAGCCACTAAGATCCTGTCTCCTGCTCTGCAATCGAAAAAAAACATCCATCAAATATTTGAAAACAAAGGAAAAATACTCAAAACCTTCACTGATCTGAAATAAATATACTCATCTCCTCAGTATCTGCATTATACTTCAATGAGAGAGGGTGTTACCAGTTTTAAATGGCATGTAATGCCCCTAAAACCTGTTTGCTCTGAGTAATTCTCCCTCACCCATCCAGGAAATGCATGAATCAGTCTATCCTATTGCCCTATGTGCCATAATTACAAACATCTGTTCAAAGCTACGGGCTAAATTTGACCAATAAAAATCAAAAGGACCAACACAGTTGTGCCTAGTGTTGGTTTATGTAATTTTCTTCCTTTTACTTCCTTTTGTGATTCAAAAAGGAAGTGATTCACAAAACACCATTTATGGAAGGTGAGAAAAGCAAAGTACCCAGCATTAAAATCTTGTGAGGTGATGGCAGCAAAGCAGATTAATATTCCAATAAGAGGAACAGGAAATGCTACCATCAGATAATTTAATTATGAAAAAAATGAGCTGTGAAAGTGATAAGAGGGCTGCTGTGCTATTAAACAAACAAAACAAAATAGATTTTTAAAGATGCAGAAGTCGCCATCATTAAAATCACTCTGGCCAAAAGTAATCAAGTAATCAGAGCATGTGGTGGAAAGTGAAACTAATCACAAACCTGGTTTTTCCACTTTTAAACTAAAATGAAGTTTGAACCTTTTGAATAAGGAATCAGTCCAATCATCTTTGTTTTATGTGTTTGGGTTTGATGTATTGATTATGGTCTGAAATAAGCCCCGACGAGAAAAACCCTCATACAGGCTTTCATGGGAAGAGAATAAATTTGAAATAGTGGACTTGGAATACTCGAGATGAATAAATTTCAAATGAAGTGTAACGATTGAAGTTTTTTTCTCGATGAGGGAGAGGAGGGACCCACGACTTTGTGTATGTAGGAAAGAGATGAAAAGAATGAGTGCACTTATGCTCTCTTGTCCTTAAATCCTCGGAAGATTTCCCTGAGAGCAAGAACAAATGGGCACTTAGGCTGAAGGACTGTTCTTTCCTGAGGGCCTATTTCAAAGCATGATGCCCTATCAGTCATGGTTAAGGCAGGGAATAAAATCTGGTCCCTTAGCTTCAGACTGAAAAGAGTCAGGCCAGACATGTAGAGCTCTGCCTACTTTAAAATACTCTTCCGATATATATGCATAAAAATCACTTTCAATACAGTTTTTAAATATGATTTTGTAGGCATAGATTTGAGGGCAAATTAACACTTTTTCAAACAAGAAGGACACCTAATCTTTACAGCGCTGTGTCAAAAATGCACAGCCACAGTTCTAGCCACAGACCAATCTGTGCTACATCAGGTGATTTTAATTAGTTGTTATTTAAAACCAAAACACTCGCTGACATCACGATTAGGGCATGTCTGGAAATGCACAGACTGTGAACTCATAGGCTGTGTTGGAAATAACTCCCCATCTTTTCTGACAGCGCCAGAATTTTTAAGTGTGAAACTGTTTGTTTACCCCATCAGCAACAGGAAAGTACTCAGACTGTCAACTTGTTGCCTTGTGTATATTAACCTATGCTGCTTAAGATCAACCTGCACCTACATTTTTAGTAAATATTATATTCTTTTTAAGATTTATTTTTGGCATTTTGCATTTATTGCTCACTAGGTTGAGCAGGCAAGGTCCTGGGTTCGAATCCGCTCTGGGCCAGGGGCCCATGCCATTTTCTGTATGTCATTCCCCCTGCGCTCTCTCCATGCTTTCCTGTCTACTCCATGGTCTTGTCAAAAATAAAGGCTTAAAACAAAAAATTCTGCTTCTACAGCAGTCTGATAGAGATTGACTGCTATATACTATCAGGTCATAAAGTAAGGCCTCACTTATTTAGGTGAAAAGATGCATTTTACTGATAAATGAGCTTCAAGACCAACAAAGTAAAAACACAAGAAAGCAAAGAACTTCATAACTTAATGAGCTGCATCTTCCGCAGCAGTCGATGCCTCTTCCACAGAAACAACTTTTACAATGCGACACTCACCTGGCTAAAGTAGCTGTAAGCTAGTTAACTCTGAACCCTCTGAACGTTGCACTAAAGATGAATTGTTTCCTTTAAATGTGCAGCAGTGGGTTCTGAGGAATGTGTTCTCTCATTTGGTGTGTCAGAAGTGTTACTGGATCAGCAGTGAGGGTGTTTTCCCCACACCTCTGTTAAATGCCACCTTGGTGTTTGAGGTTTGCGGTGATGTCAGGCCTTATGACCTTATAAAATTAGTTGTTCTATGAGCCAGTGACCTAAGATTAACTGGAAGTGAAGCAAATTAAACGTCAGTGACGTAATAGCTCATCTGGCTCATGATCCATCACCATTCACAGGTTATTTTAATGTGTGAAGTACAGAAAGAAAGTGATGGATGTGTTGCACAGACTAATGGGAATTTAAATTCCTTCAGAATGACAAATATGGCCTTGACCTTGAGCACAATGTTGGTGAAGATCCATTAGGTGGTCATTATATGAAAGTTTCACTAAAATCTGCCCAAAGTGAGGAGTGATTCCTACTACATATTGGGCAATGGAAAAGTGCCCTAAAACAGCAAATTTGACCTTGACCTGGACCTTGAGCACAATTTGGGTGAAGCCCCATTAGGTGATCATAGGTGATCATTATGTTTAAGTTTGATTAAACTCTGACCATGGGCCAAATGAGCTAAAAATGGGCAGCCATATAAAGTCTAACATTTTTGGTTACAAGCCCCACAATGCAATGCAAAAAATTATTATTTTACTTTTATTAAAGAAAAATATTAAATAAAGAATTTTTAAATCTTTACAGTGTATTATTACTATTCAGAACAATTCATCTGAGGACTTTGTCCACCACTGATTATCACTAAAATTACTATTCAGTGTGGAGCAAACTGTGAGCAATAGGTGAACAAGTGACTTATTCTAAACAGCTACAAAAGCAGCAGCAGCAGCAGCAGGTTTCTGCCCTCTGTGACTCCACTTGAGTTAAGTCCGTATCCCAAATTATGCAGGTATCTATGTCTGTGCTGGCCTGAAATATGTAAACACCTCATCATTTTAACAAAATTGAAGCAAATTGGTGTTAGTCAGAAACAGCAAATCTGTCTGGCACACTGTAGGACCCTTTAAGGGAGCTATAAATGGACTTCCAAAGACTGTCAATGTCTCTGAAGATAAATCTAAGAAGACATGTAACAGATTTGATATTAATAAATAATGTTGGCACACACCCAGGTAACATTAATGAGGCCACACCAGAGAAATAAATCTTTGAGGAGTATTACATAAAAAGAGGACACTAATTAGTTCCTTTTGTGCATCCATTCTTGTGCATTTTATCTTTAGCTCTGAAGACAGTAATTAGTCTATATAAGATAGAAATGACACAAGATACGGACAGAACAAAGCGGAATGAGCTACGTTACTTCTTGTGTTTTCGATTTTTTCCTTGCAGGTGACCTTTGAGGATATGAATTCATAAGTGCTGAATTCAATCTGTCTTGTTCCAAAAGTTGAACTTAAATTTCAGCGAAGATAAATCATGTTTACAGGAGAGCTGCGGCTGCAGTGTGTGTGAGCCTCGTCTTTGTTTTTACCTCTCATTTTAAACAAAAGAAAAATCTATCTAAAGAAATCATTGTAGGTATGTCAAAGCCAATTAGTCAGTGGTATTTCATCCAAACGGGACAAGTTACTGTGCAGCTGCTGTATCAGTGTTTGTGTGGGGGGTTTTTTTTGTTTTTTTTGTTTTTTTTATTAGAGAATGTGTGTAGGTGCATGTATGTGCGCTAACCTCATCTCCAGGTCATGGCTCTCTTGGGCGGTGAAGTTGTACAAGGCCACATACGTGTTCAGCTTGAGGATGTCTTTCTGCAGCTGACTCTGCTCCATCTAGATAAAAAATACAGACAAAACACACAAACAACTCAAACAAATGCAGTCTAACACTATGTTCTCTATTGTTTCTTTTTGCAGTCATATCTTAAAATAGTCTTTTGGCATTCACATTAGTGTGTTTACAGCACACTGATATACTGAGGAGCTGCTTAAGTTGTCCTACAATCTGTTTCTTTCCATCCTCCATCAACATGAGTGGGAGAAGAATTGGGTTTTCACAAACGCTTGGGAAGTTAAAACAGGACAGGGCTGTAGGTGGAGAGGAAGTTCTCAGAGAAGTGTTAGCACAATTAGCGGGGAGATATGCCACCATTCCGGCGCTATTCGCACCTGCTCATAAAACTGGTGGGTGTGTTTTCCTGTTTCATCACCCAGTACTTTGAATCTGAATCCTGCCTGCTGTGTCCCTGAAATCCATCCAAACGATAACTTGTCCCTTTCATGCATGGTAACAGGAAGGAAAATGTACAAAAAGCGACAAAGGCTTTTTAAGGCAATAGCTGTTTTAGGACAGGAGGAGACTTTCCTCTCATTTCAGTGCTATATAGTAATGAAGAGAAGTGTTTTTTGGTCTTTCGTGGCTCCCTCAGCGTCAGCCAAGTGGACTGGAAATGTGGCTGATGGATGAGCTTAGTTATCTGCGGCCACAAGGCAAAGTGCCTCTGTGACCTCTGGGTGAAAACAGCATCAAACAGTAGCGATCCATTACAACTAACTAGGAAAGGCTCACTGGCCCTGAGAGGGTCCTGATGCTGTGGCAGCCAGGTTCAGCAGATGAAAGGTTGGGCTGGACAAGTTAACAACCTCCTTTGTAACAGAGCTACCAAAATAAGGAGCAGGGATAAATGGAAAAAAGAAAATTGAAGATACTAATTTTCTATCCATACATCAATTTTCTTAACCCTGTATCAAACTTAGGGTCATGGGTACTGTAAACCTGACGTAATTTTAAATGAGATCTGGACAAGTTACAGCTTATCATTTCTTAATTATTGTCAGTTAACTGTTTCGACATTCTATATCTAGCTTACTGTTGTAACCAGTCATCCACTAGTTATCTTTTAGCTGCTACTCCATTGAAATTTCACCCTGCTAGTAGCGGGTTGGACCCCCTTTTGCCCTCACAACTGCCTTAATTCTTCATGGTATAGATTCAACAAGGTGCTGGAATCATTCCTCAGAGATTTTGGTCCATATTGACATGATAGCATCACACAGTTACTGCAGATTAGTCAGCTGCACATCCATGATGTGAATCTCTCGTTCCACCACATCTCAAAGGTGCTCTGTTGGATTGAGATCTGTTGACTGTTGCGGCCATTTAAGTACAGCGAACTGACTTATTTTAATGTTCAAGAAACCAGTTTGAGATGATTTGAGCTTTGTGACATGGTGTGTTATCCTGCTGGAAGCAGCCATCAGAAGATGGGTACACTGTGGTCATAAAGGGATGGACATGGTCAGCAGCAATACTCAGGTAGGCTGTGGTGTTTAAACAATGCTGAGTTGCTACTAAGGGGCCCAAAATGTGCCAAGAAAATATTCCCCACACTGTTGCACCAACATCACCACCTTGATAGGAGGCAGGATGGAGCCACGCTTTCATGTTGTTTACACTAGATTCTGACCCTACTGTCCAAATGTCACAGCAGAAATCGAGACTCATCAGACCAGGCAACATTTTTCCAGTCTATAGTCCAATTTTGGTTAACCGGTGCGAACTGCAGCCTCAGTTTCCTGTTCTTAGCTGACAGCAGTGGCACCTGGTGTGGTCTTCTGCTGCTGTAGCCCATCTGCTTCAAGGTTTGATATGTGGTATCTTTCAGCATACCTTCTGACAACTGCAGAAGTATCCCCTGTCTGGGAATTATGGTGTTATGTAGCTGACATGTTAGCAGTTATTTACACATCCTGCAGTTGCTGAGCAACATTATAGCTAATTTGGCATTGTGTTTCTGGCCACCTAATGAATATAAGTCGAGTATTCACTCTGCCTTTAGCTGTGGTGACTACAACTCCTGAGGGAAATATCCAGCTCTAACTTTGTATGTCATTTGTTGCTGAGTGGGCAAATAAAGTGGGTTATCAGAAATTCTTCATTAAATCAGCTGCCTGCTGATAAGAGCTGGGACTGATCCAAAACAGCAAAGCTGCAAGCTGTAAAAAAAACAAAAAACAGAACAATAGGCTGAAAGATACTAAAAGGCTCCAGATCTGGAGGGGAAGTGTAGAGCTGAGTGATATTTTTCTGCATGTTTATGAGATGCCTTCCAAATGATGATACGTTTTACGTGTCCAGCAGCAGTGAATGGACAGAGGCCACCACAGTTGAACAGAAAAATGAAGAGGGCACCATGTCACAAAGTAAAACTCTCCAAAAAGGGAATCCAAGAAAAAAGATGTCACAGCTTGAATCAGACTATTTTACTGTCTATTGATCTCTAGGAGTTCAACACTAAACCTGGAAAGTGTGAACAGATGGCGATCCTGTCGCGTGTGTTCCCATTTGAGCGCGTGTGTCTCAATTTGGAGACTCCTTCTCTGGTGAAAAGCAGTTTTCAAGCATTTTTTCTCTGCTCATTACCCTGCAGTGCCTCCATCTGTCTGTCCGCCAGCCTGAGCTAATGGAGCTGTCGGCTGACAGACAAACAGCCTCCTGCCAGCTGTGCTCGGTCCAGCCTGATAACACTGCACAATGCACTTGAAGCTCTGAAATGGACGACTGGACTGCTAGATTGCATTGTAGAGCAGAGGTGTGTATATGTGCATCTGTGTGTGTGCTCCCTTGTATGGTTATTTGTTCATTTTTGTGTTTGTCTGAGTATCTGTGGTCTTTTTCCACTGTTGACAATGGAGATAAACATGTTAAGCTATAAAAGTAAACAGGATAGATGGCGGCACATAGAAAATATCTACAAAGAACATTAGTACTAAGAGCACCTCTGCCACAAATCCCACCATGGAAGGAAAAGACAGAGAGGAAGAGAGCAGTTTTGAAATCTGAATCATGAAATATTCATGGCTACTCTACAGGGGGTGATAAGACATTCACAGAAGTTTAACCTTTTTCTTTCTCTGCTATGAATTTTGCACCATCAGCACTGCATCTGCACTATGGAGAATAAACACAGCAGCACAGACCAAATCCAAACACCAAGGTCAAGACTTCTCCATATCAGTGCTGGCCAGTGGTCGTGTCAGCTCGGGTTTGATTTGTTACAGTAGGAAGAGAAAAGAGAGCTTTCCCCCAAAGTCCTGGGAAATTTAGCAGTGACGATGGAGGCAGGGATGCAGAACGTGCTGGCAGGGTATCAGTTCTCAGGCGAACCACAGAGAGTTCAGGCACTGGTCAGTGAACAAAGTCGGTTCTCAAAGGTTTTCAGACTATGCACAGTAAGACTGAGATGCAGTATAACCAACAGTGTGAAAATGTGAAAAAGTTCACTATTCACCAAGAGTTGCTGACTTGTGAAACTGTTGAAAAGACAGGTCACGGATGCAGTCAGCTTACCTTCTCTTGCTCCTACCCATATAACTGCCAGTTTATCGCTTCTCTAAAAAGCTTTTTGTAATTCACAAAAGGACAACAAGTTATATCTGCATGTGCAAAATCAATCAGTACCTCTGGTGTCTGTTTTTTCAAACTAAACTGGAAGCTCACGTGGCTTCTGAAGAACAAACTGGCCTGGAACGACTGTTGTTCTGAAAAGCATATGTTACTTATAAATCAAGGACTCTGTCTGTCCATCTGAGATCTCGGTAGTTTTAGGAAAGAAAAAAAACAGCACAAGGAAAAAAACTGAAATTCTTTCCTGCATATACAAGATATTCAAATTCAGCCAGAGAAAGATGACATCAATTCATATGTGCAGCACATTACAACAACAGCCTTCTAGTATACTCATGCACATACATACAAAACAATTATACTGTAAAATGTATATAAAATACTGTAGAATAATTAGATGGAGTAGTTTCTCACCGGCAAACTGTTGGGTTTTCTTTCTGGCTGGAGGTACTGCTCTGTCCCGTTCTCAATGACTGTAAAAACTGAGAAAACAGACACAAAACTCACTCATCAAACACTCTGAATAAAGTTGTGCTTTCTTTAAAGGCAGAAGTGGTTTTTAGCATCCATGTTATGCATATAAACATCATGCTGGTGTTTTTGCTACTTTGAAGCCTCGGCAACAATTCTGCATTTTGATTTAAGGGT
>VVAS01117450.1:0-12452 GCA_015103295.1 Ptychochromis oligacanthus
AACACAGTGAGGTGATATGATCATATTTCTTGGTTGAGATATCAGGATGTAATGCTCTCAGCAAGCAGGCTCGCAGCGCCTTTTTTTGAGTATACAGGACAGAAAAGAGCCATAAATAATGAGAAAAAGTGGGATGGAAATATGCCGCAGACACCAGACGGTGATGAAGAACATACAGGAGGAGGGGAAGACAGGCATGGAAAAAGAAAAGGATGAGCAAGATGAAAGATGGAAGCGAGAGGACGGCAGAGGAAGCTGCTAATTCGGTGGCCAGGCAGGCAGGCGTGGAGGAAGGGATTTGGACTGAGCTCTGGTCCAGATCCCTGCCTGTTAGACTGACACAGCAACAACCCTGCCACCGGCCTAATCCTCCAAATCAGCCCTCCACCACGGGAGCAGAGACAAGCAAGGATTGGAGGGGAGGATTGTGAAGGGGAGAGGAAGGAAATAAGAAACAAGGGGAGGATGAAATGTGGGAAGAAGTGGAGGGAAAAGATAAAGGATGGAGGGATGAGAGCGGTGCGTTGTGCATGGAATTAAATGAACAAACGGCGGAGGAGTAATGGGGGAAGTGAAAGGAATAAAAGGAGTAAAGGGAAAACAACAGAGGGCCAAATTGGCTGAGAAGGATGGAGCAGGGAGAGACAGGCGAGAGGAGGAGAGGGCGAGAGACAGCAGAGGAGAATGAAAGAGAAGGAGAGAGAGGGGGGCTCTTTGAGCTGGTGTTTCAGCTCCATCCAACAGCGGGTCTGCCTGGCACTAATGAGTGTGTGTCTGTGTGCAGAGATGGGGAGAGTGTGTGTTCATGCTGCAAGGGTGGGGAGGTGGTGGAGAAGCCTGGCACTGCCAACCACCTCCACCACTTCCACCCTTTTTTCTGCCTTACTGCCTCTCCCTCCCTCGCTCATTAGTATGATTGAGTACCCCCCTCCCTCTCTCGTCTGCTATCTGCCAGGGTCAGTGAGCATGCACAGCTTTTCCAAACCCATCACCACCACCGCCACCCATCTCTCACTATCTTTCTCCCTGCAAAACATGCATCGCCTCTGGGCACTTCTTGTAGCTCGGCTGGCCTCGCTCCCAACATCCGAGGAGCTGGAGGTTGTGGCCTTACGTAACTCCCACCTCTTTTACCTCCTCCTGAGGAGAAAACCAGCTTCTCACTTTAGATGGTTTCTTCATCAGCCTCCTCCTCCTCTTCTTCCATGAAAGCAGTTCCATCATTGATTGTTAAAGGGTGTCAAAGGGCAATCAATGAGGCTGCCCCGGTGAGCATGGGGCCTATAGATCCAGGGTGTCAAACTCGTTTTAGATCATGGGCCACAAATTTGATCTCACTGGAGTCGCTGCATAATAACCTGTTTAAAACCGGTTCTAATCTTTCCCTTTTTCTTCTAAAAAAGAACCTTCTGAAAATGCCTACATTTATAAACCAGATGAACAACATGAGAAGTCTCTGCTAGACGTGATTTTTTGGTCCTTTTATGGGATTCTGGCTTCCAACGATAAAAAAAAAAACAGATAATCTGGATATTTTTGCTAAGAAGCCTTCATTTTTTTCTTGGATTATAAATCAAGTGCACCCCTTTCCTCTGCACTGGCGCTTCTTCTCTTCTCAGTCTCACTTTATGTTTAGTTCAGTTCGAGCCAGCACTACAGAAAAGAGTCTCTGGTTGACACGATCTTTGCAGCAGAAACAAAAGTCTTTAAAGGTTCCCGTAGGTGACCTGTGGAAGGCTCATTAACAGTTGCAGTTGCCTTTCTCTCTGGATCATCGAAGGTCTCTCACCTGTTCGGCTTTCAGCACTGCGCAGTGAAAATGTCAGGTGGTTGTCGGCTTCAGATCTCCATCACTCTCCCCACGTCTGCCATGCAGGTTTCCTGTGGAGTCAGACTCTGCTGTGGTCATCTGTACCCACAGACATCTGGCGGTGGAGGCTACACGCTGGCAGGGACCGGTGGTTTCCATGTGAGACGAGCTTTACAGTCTAAAACACCCCCCTACCAGACCATCCTATGTCCACCACCACCTCCAACCCTTTTTTCCACCAATTATTTATTTGCTTTTCACTTGAATTATGTGCAAAGTTGAAGGAAATCTGAGTAATTGACAGACAGATTGATGCAGCATCTGCAGTGATGTGGATGAAGTCTGTTCTGGTGAAAAACGAGCCTGAAAGTGAAGCTGTCGATTTACTAGTCGATCAGCGTTCCTACCCTCCTAAGCTGTGGGTAGTGACAGAAAGAAAAAGATCAAGGATACAGCAGAAGCGAGCTTCCTCTGAAGGCTCGGTTCAGCTGTAGAAACAGGGTGAGGAGCTCGGTCATTCAGGAGGAGCTCAGAGTAGAGCTGCTGCTCCATATCGAAAGGAGCTAGCTGAGGTGGTTCAGCATCTGACCATGACGCCTCCTGGGCGCCTCCTTAGGTGAGGTGTTTTGGGTATGTTGAACCAGAATAGGCAGACCCAGGATATGTCTCTGCTGGCTTGGGAACACCTCGGTGTCCCAGCAGAAGAGCTGGAGGAGGTGGGTGGGGAGAGGGAAGTCTGGGCTTCTCCACTTAGACCGCCACCGCAGGGACCTGGACCCGGATAAATGACCTGGAGGCAGCTCCTTCAGGCTGCACATGCATGCAGTCACTTCTTCAGATGTCCTAAATTTTAGGCTTGAAGTTGCTTTGTATTTCACTTTTTATGTCACGTACATGGGCGTAGACTTCATTTGAGTATTTTGAAGCATCTGATTTTGATAATCAGATGCTTCATTTCCTCCATTCTGGTGAATTTATGGTTTAAATGTGTTTATGAAAAGAAAAACACAACATATAATGGGATATAAAGCAGTAAGGCCTTCAGTGCTGCCTTTAAGCAACGATTGTCAGGGTTTCTCGTTCAGCTTCACTCCTGCTGAGCCGATGCTCGTTCAGGCATGATTTACTCTTCATCCTGCTGGCTCCTCACTGGACCTGAGAGACGATTCTGACTGATGTCAGGCTGGTTGTGTTTGTGGAAACAACTTGCTAAAATGTGTGCGTATCACCTGTTTGTGTTAATGATAAAACATATGTAAGTAATGATACTCTGATTAATTTGAACTTATAACAGCTCAGATGTGTTTTAGTAAGATTTCTGCTCTGCACATGTAAAATATCACACGTGTCTGTTTTGGGGTGATTTTTAGTGTTCATCGTGTTATTGAAGCGGACGAAAACAAAAAGGTGACTGCTCTTTAGTTTGGTTTGTTTGTTTAATAAATTGTGTTGTATTTAAGTAAGCCTCTTGTTTGGACTCTATTGGGTGCCTCCATAGTGTAGTGGATAACACATTCACCTTGCACACAAAAGGTCGCTGGTTCGATTCCCGGCGGAGACACTTGTCCCCCTAGGGGTTGTGTCAGGAAGGGCATCTGGTGTAAAAAAATCTGCTGAGTCAAACATTTAGAGCTACCTGCTGTGGCGACCCCTTTAAAAGGGAGCAGGTGAAAAGTAGCTTCTTCTTGTTTGGACTCTATTGGTGTCACATGCCTTCAGTCAGTTTGTATATGTTAATTTGTACTGTGTGTGTTATTAGTGTGTGTCAGTGCTGCTCCCTGAGAGATTTATAATCCAAAGAGTTAGATTTTCTGGTTAAATAAAGGTTTAAAAATCAGTTCCACTGCGTTAAAAGGTCTGAGGAAAGTCGTCCAGCAGGCCGGATTGGACCCTCTCACGGCCAACTTTGAGCCCATAGGCCACATGTTTGGTACCCCCTGCTATAGAGCCTGACGGTCCAGATCAGCTGCAGGCGTGGCGAGCGTTTGTGTCACAGTGGAACGAGAGAAAAGAAAGAGTGCGGTGTTGTAGGATAGCACTCAGTATGGCGTTACACAGTCACACGGAGAGGCACGCTGCCCCCCCCACCCCCCCCACCCCCTGACGAGGGCCCTCTTTAAAAATTCATTCAGTCAATAATGACCCTTCGCCCTCACAGCCTCTCCGAGGAGCTCGCATAGCTGCCTCCTCCCACACTGCTGCCCTCTTCCTCAGCCTCACAAACACACACTCTTAAACTCTTAGAAGCTCTCTCTCTCTCTCACACACACACACACACACACACACACACACACACACACACACTCCTCTGTGTCCTCACACACATTAACCGAGCTGCAGCAGCGCCATTAGCTCTGCTATCACGTACAGCTAACTACTAGCTGCACGCCGCAGTCACATCTCTCATGATTAACTGCATCTTCGAGTCTGAGAGATGCTGGAGTCGATTTTCCCTCAAACGACAGACAGAAGCAAAGAGCCACCTTCTGACTTCGCCAGTGGCTCAACAAATTAGCAATGCTATGTGGCGGCGAGGCTAGGCAAGATAAGCGTCACGCCACGCAGAGGATGGGACTTTGATCCAGTCGGCCATGTTGTCTGCTCTCCTCCGAAATGCTTCCCATTTATCTGATTACTCACTGCTGCATCTTGGAGCAGAAGGAAACAGTAAATTATATGTTTTGGGGACGCTGGAGAGGCACCAGGACCTGGATGAGAAGCAACAAATTGGATATAGTGAAAGTCTGGGCGGAGAGCCAAGCTGTTCCTCCAGCAGCGTGTCACCGAGACTCTGTGTACCAGGCAGATTTGAACTTCATTTGGTGGTTATGAAGACTAGGACTTCTTCTCTTGCTTCTTCAGTCACATCTGATGATTAAAAAGGAAATTTAATTGCCTGAACAAAGATAAAGTACTCTGCAGTAACAGGAGCTCCAGTTATATCTGAAGGTCATGACCTTGAAAACAGCAGTTAATAAAAATAAAAACAGCTTCTCATTACATCAGCTTACATCCCAGAGCTTTGCACCACATGCCTTGGCCTTCATCAGTGGATGATATATAGTACTGTGCAAAAGTCTTGAGGCACCCCTCATTTCTTCTCTTTCATATTTTGTAGGAAAATTGGAAATGTGTGCAGAGATTCATTGAAACATGTCCAAACATACATGGAAATCCCATATATAAGGCAAAAACAGAATTTGTACACTTCTAAGGAGCTTGAAAGTCAATATTTGGTGTGACCACCTTTATTCTTCAATACAACCTGAACTCTCTCAGGCAGCTTTCTGTAATTTCTTTAAGTAGTCTTCAGGAATAGTTCTCCAGCCTTCTTGAAGGACATTCAAAGCTCTTCTATGGATGTTTCTGCCTTTTGTCCCGTTCTCTGTCAGATGATCCCACACTGCTTCAGTAATGTTTAGGTCCGGGCTCTGTGGACGCCAATCCATGACTGATAGTTTTCCATTGTGTATTTTTCTATCCAGGTATGATTTTACTGCATTGACAGTATGTTTGGGCTCACTGACATGCTGAAAAAAGAAGCTGTTGCTAATCCGACACTTTCCAGATGGTATTGGATGGTGGATCAAAATTTGATGGCACTTTTCTTTGTTCATAATTCCATCAATTTTAACAGGCTCTCCAACAGCACTGGCTGAAAGGCAGCTCCAAACCATGACCCAGCCTCCACCGTGTTTTACAGATGGCTGCAGACACTCACTGTTTTACCTCTCTCCTGACCTCCTCCATACATACCGACGACAGTTTGAACCAGAAATTCCAAATTTGGATTCATCACTCCATCAGACCTGTTGGCACTGACTTTCAGTCCAGTTCTTGTGTAATCTGGCATACTTCAACCTTTTCTCCCTGTTTACCTTCCTTAAGAACGGCTTCTTGACAGCCACCCTTCCCTGAGACCATTTCTGATGAGGCTTCAGTGAACAGTAGATGGATCAGCTGAAGGTCCGCAGGTCCTGTGTCAGGCCTTTGCTGGATTTTTTCCTATTTCTTAAGGACATGACTTTCAGATACTGTTCATCTGCTGTAGATAGTTTTTTAGGCCTGACGCTTCTTCTTTTGTCCTCCACTTAAATTTCTTATGGACACACTGCACACCATGCTGAGATATGCCAAGTTTTCAGCTGATAGCTCTTCAGGAATCACCTTGTTGGTACAAAAGTTCTTTATTCCTTTCAAACTGTGTTATGTTTGGCATTTTTCATAGATTCAACTAAAAAAATGGGAACTGTGTTTTGCGACAGACTGCTAGTAACAAAGTGCCTAAAGATACAATTTAAAATTGATTCTTTGCTAAGTTGTCTTTTATGTGTAGACACAACACTGATTCATCCCTTGAGTTAGGAGCATTTTTTATACTTGAATGATTCATAGGTCAGTGTTAAGTGGTTTAACAAACCAAGAAAGTCTGGCTCCTTGGAAGCAAAATATAAAGAACTGAGGGACGTCTTAAGACTTTTGCACAGTACTGTATGCATGGGTGCTTAGCCGTGAGGACAGGTTTCCTGCAGGGGGCACTACGGAGACGACTGTATTTTTACAAATAAAGCTACCCAGCATTATATAAGCCATTAAAATGCATCTCCAGCTGCAACATTAAAGTGATTAATGACTCAGTAATATCATAGATATGATTCTGCATATTTTACTTTAAGGAAACCCAGTGTTTTATTTTCTACACTTGATTTATTTCTGATCAGATGTCCTGGCTTCCTGTGCTAAGTGGGAGCTCGTCTCGGATCTTTTGGACTCTTGTGCAGACTAAACATCAGAGTTTTTTTTTGGTAGGGTGAGTAATGGTTCACTGAAGACGTGAACCGTTCACTGCTGCCATTCCATCAAAACACGTGTCTGTTTTAGTTTATTATGCTTGGTGTTTACCCAGGTTGGGGGTACACTTCAGGGTTTGGTTGTGGACTATATCTTTGTTAGTTTTGTTGTTGTAATGTCGGGTTGAGAGTTGCTCAAAGTTTAAACCAGTGACAGTTTTTTAGGGAGCTTTTTCTGAGAGCAGTTTGAAACAGTTCACCAGTCATGGTCTCGTGGTCATAGCAGGTAGGCCTTTAGTTATCACATAGTGCTCCAGCTTTGTGTGGACGTGCCTGTGTACATCTACATCAGCGTTTATGGATGCCTAATGATGACCTTTAGTGTTGTGGAGAAGTTGGCCCACTTTTGGGGGATCCCTTGTGAATATTGCTGAAGGGGTGACAGCAGTAACTTTGTGGCGTTGAGCCACACTTGTGATCGTTGTGTGGGTGTGGCCGTCCATTTGTGTTTGGTCACTGGTATGTTTGCTTTGATGAATTTTGTGGATGTAGTACCTTGTTGTGGTATATGACCACTTGGTATACGGCTGTTTGTGTTGTGGGGACGACAGATCACTTTTGATTGGGTTTATTGGTTACTACTTTTGGTGTGTGTGGTAGCAATTTATGCGTTCAGTGTAGCAACTTCAAGTGTGATCCTCATATAGGAGAATCCATGTACACTTGGGGAAGTCCACCTAAACTACTTGCTGAGAGTGTTCATTTATGCTGTTTGTGGTGGTTTCTACTTAAATACTGAAGTACGCTGCATTGCAGTGGTTCAGAATGGTATGGTCACTTTTTGCTTCAGTAGGTGCTGGAGTAACCTGATTTGTGGCTGCTGTGCACCGCTCTTGTTTTCCAGCTTTCCTCATTATTTCTTTTAGTTCTGGCAGATCAATAACTAGAAAAGCCACCAGAGGTGCTTTTTCTTTATTTAGGGCTCCTGGAGGAACCCTTTGAAGGGTTGAGGTGTTACACCCCTCTTCAACTCTTCAGGAGTCTGGTTGTTGCCTGGGCTTAACTGCTGATGGTCTACACCTCATGAGGTGGATAAAGGCATACCTGAGGTCAGCTTGGAGAGGAGACATCACTTCTCGCCAGACCTCTTCGTGCTCTCTTGGCAGTCATTTGTAGCTGAGATTATTAAGTAATTTAAAATTACACTGATATTTCTACAAACTCTGGTGTCAGTGTTCTTGGTCCTGTGCCAACCATTAAGAAAATCCTGGGAATGCCCCCGAGCACAGATCAGTCCTCCTTACAATTAGTGTCATAACTTTATTTGTCACTCAGTTGATCTGTTGTAAGCTCACTCTTTAATGTCTGTGAATTACTTTAACTCAAATGTAGGTCTTTGTATGTAGAAATATTTTGCCTGCCACCAATTTCATGTACCCAAGTGCCCAGTTGAGCTGTTGCTTGTTTCAAACCTGGTAACTGATTTTGTTGAACAAAACCACTTTCAGTTGGTGATTTATATAAAAGACGAGTCAGACTCACCACTCTGCTTTGTGTTGTTTTCCTCTTTTATTCCCTAAACCAACTCTACTTGTTTCATTCATTCGTGAGTACTGTATCACTGATCCCCAGCTGAGTTTGGTGGAGACTAACGGCCTCGGCAGGGTATGGAAGAAAGGGGCGGGTGTAACACAGACTACTGTACTGTATTCTACAAATTAAATTGTTTTTATCATGAAAAATATATAAAAACATTTATTAGTAATAATAAGACTCAAATTTAAGTCATATTTTTCCTCGTTTGTTTTGTTTCTTGCCTCTTGTTTGAACCCCCCACCTATGCATGGACCCCTGGGCCCGTGCCCTGAATGGTTCTTGGATAATCCAGCCCAGGCTACACCCGTACCTATCGACACCTGCGCACCCACAACAACCCTGAAACCACAAAACTACATTTCTTCATATTAGCTGACCTTCATATTTAATTCCATTAAATTATATGAACTCACTGAGCTCTAATCTAAGAACATTTTTAAAAACATTCTATATTTTAACATACTTTAATTTTTCTCTGTCTAAACCGTATTCAGAAACCCTTTTCCATCCATCCATTTTCTTCCGCTTAGAAACCCTTTTCATGATGATAAAAAGCACATTATTTAAAATCCTATGCAGTGTGCCTTCACTCGGTCTTCCACTCGGAGTCTAAAAGCTTTGGGGAATGCCGACCTAAAACAGTGCCATCACCTTTGACTCCACCTGTGTCTGCTCCCATTACCACCCATTACCACCATTCATGGCTCCGAGAGGAGGTCCCTGGTGGCGCCATGTTCCCCTCATGGTACACTCGGGGGGGCCACGGCTTCTCCTCTCCATCACTCCCTCCCTTCATTCATCCATCATCAGCAGGCTGCTAAATGGAGCAGAGCGCCTCGCTTCTGACCCCTTTCAATGAGCCGTGGGGTCTTCCAGGGGTGCAGCCTCCTGTGGTCCCAAGGGGTGCAATTTGGATCAACCCCCTCACATCGGTAATGTCCTGTAGCTTTCAGGGCGCATTAAGCCTCTGGACATACCCTCCATCTACTCCATCCAGACCTCAGTCTCTCTTTCTGTCTGCATCCAGACGTCCTTTCACTCTACAGCCTCCATTTTGGTTCACACGAGGTAGAAAAACCTGCTAAACTAGGAAACTTACTGTCATCGTTCAAACCTGTTAACAGTGTCCCAGCAGCAAGAAAAAAAAGATGACAGTAACTGTGTCTTCATCTTAATACATCTGACAAAAAAGTCATGGACTTTAATCGTGTTCATGGATGCAAATTTTTCATCTTGGTGTGTGTACATGGAGTTTACAGCTACTGATGGCATAGCTTGCAGGTTTATCAACCTAGACTCACTTCTAGAGCCTCAAGTGCACATTAGAGGAACTGCAGGGTTTGTGATACATGGTAACCAATGCTAATTAACATCCAAATAAAATCCATAAATCCAAGTGAGGCCACTCCTCACCGCTGATGAAAATGCTCAGACCTACATCCCACTCTCCAAGTCAGGATATCACAAAGAGAATTACAGATGAGCTATCTGCAAAGCATCATATTACCTTCAGTACATCACCTTCAGATGGGTGTTTATCGGAGTTAATGTTCTTTGGTATTTAAATTTTAGCTCTGTGTATTCAGCTGTGGCTGAATTTGACATTTCAATATATGATAAATTATTCTGATCTCCTTTATTCCCAAAAGAGGCACACATTTTACTGTTCTGTTCTCTTGATGTTGACCATGTTGAAGCCACATTGAATTTTACGTACCTGTTGACCTCCCAGAGTCTGTCAGCAGACTGTAACATCTCAATCCTTCATCCCATCATTCCATTATCCCAGAGTCTTTGTGCATCTCTGCCTACCCTTAAATACTCGCTCGTCTACCACCTGTCTGCCCCATCAACAAGTCCTCTCTCACCACTTCTCCTGCATCCATCCATCCGCTTGTCTTCCTCCATCCATCAGTGCATTTTACTCCCTCCATACCTTTAACACTTCTGCACCCTCCCCGTCCATTATTTCATCCCTCCCTTCTTATTTCCCTCAGACCATTCAGCCTCTCCATCCATCTATGCCACCCTCCGTCCATTCCTCATTTCACCCATCCATCTTTTACTCTTGTCACTTTCTTCCTGGCTCAGAGGTAATTTCTGTCCAGCGGCAATCTGACTGTCAGAGCCCTTCAACCCCAAGATACAGCGTGTGGAGAGAGGCAGGTAGACTGAGAACCTCATCAAAGACTTACCAAGATCTGTAAGACTGGCCAATTGAAGCCGAGTGTTTAGAGCAGTCTGCAGCCTGAGAGTTTGGCTCACAGGGATTACTGTACATACACTGATCTCATGATTAGAAACTTTGGCCATGTTTAATATGAACATCCACCACTGGAGCAGGAGATATATGACAGGAAGTAAGGAAAAGCAGAAACCGACCACTTTAAAGCTGCAGTGCTTCTTATAGAATTAGATTCATTTATGTCCATGTCAGCTGCCACGTATAAATGTTATCATGGAGTGATGCTTTTGCAGAGCAGGATTTATTTAATATGGTAAGTGTTTAGAGCAGTCTGGAGCCTGAGATTTCGGCTCACAGGGATTACTGTACATACACTGACCTCATGATTAGAAACTTTATATTTAATATGAACATCCACATTAGTAAGTTCCTCCTACCTGACGCCCTCAGAATCAGCTGATTTCTTTTGTACAATAACTTTATTATATGTAATGAGGTAAATTTTACCTTCATTCTATGAATATTTTCAAAGTTACAGGCCCTTGAAGGAGATAGGGGTGGGTTAATTTTGGCACTTTTTAATTAGCTTTTCCAGCATTTTTGGAGCCCCATAACTTCATAAGTACAGGCGATAAACACATGAAACTTTCAGGGCTGTAAGTCAAACTCAAAAGTTGGTTATAGAAAAAAAATCCTCAAAAGTTTTGTCTTTAGATTGTGTCAGTTGTGGTTGCCAAATTGGAAATTAAACTTGAAGAAAAAATACTTATTTACTTTAATAAATGACATCAAAGCCCACACTTTGGGAATCTCTGCCATAGATTGCATATAGAGATGGATGTTGCCACTGTAACATCACCAACTGGTTATTGAAGTCCCGTCTTAAAGCCTTGAGCTGAGTGAGACCATAAACTCATAAGGAAAGTCTTAGCTCAGAGATCAGGTGAGCAGTAGGCCCATTTTCTCATAGACTTCTATACAATCAGACTTTAGAGAAGTTGCCCCCTGTTGGACATTAGAAGGAATGCAGGTTTAAATCACCTCCATCTATCACACATGTCCATCTTTCATATACAATCAGTGGCTAGTCATTATTGTTCCTTTTTTATCTTTTATTGTTTGGTTTATGTTATTTTAAAGGTACACTGTGTAAAATCTCACCACTAGATGTCAGTAGATCACAGATTGCAGTCAACTGAATCCTGTTTTCTTACCCCTCCCAATTCAAGCGCATAATCCTAGCTACGGTGGCTGGTGTAGGACAAACATGTTTTAGTCAGTCAAGTGAGATCAGGAACATTAACTTTAGACCGTGCCCCATAACGGTCGCGGCCGGCCGGCGTGTTTCTACTATTGTTTGTGTATAAAAACATTTTTGTACACACTATATTTTAATGTATTTGAATAATATTAACACTTAGCAATAAATCAGGAATAAAAACCGAATATGTGTCAATTAAATATTTTGAGGGATTTTACAGTTTTACCTCCGAGTCACCTTAAAAAATCTGGCCCCGTTCATCTGTAGTGAGTGCAGGCCGTCAGTCGGCTGTTTACCTCAGCTGTTAATATGCCGGCTGAGAAGCGTCCACGTCTGTTTACTCTGGAGGAGGCTGGAAAACTTTGTGAAAGGAGTCCGATACAGGTCGATAAGTCAGTGACGCTCACTTCTGACCGATGACAGCGATACTGAGGGGAGCTGTTGAGGAGATCCTGAACTTTTCTGTCTGTAAACGCTGCTGTTTTTGCTGCTGTTAGCCGGTGTTAGCGAAACTTTCTTTGAACTGGAGCTAACATCGTTGGACTCGGACACTTATCGAATAAACTCTCATACGATGTGAGAATATAATCAAACTGTTTATCAGAGGGAAAGTGTGATTTTTAGGACACTCGAGCCGGACATTAGCTGGCATAATGTTAGCTTATAACCAGCTGCTGTTGTGGTTAGCCGGCTCGCTGTCAGCTGCCCGGAGACGGAGGGTCACATGATTAATCTGCTGACAATAAGTAATCACAACAATATCAGGAATAAATAAGCATGTTTATGCACGTTTTCGTGTGTTAGAGCCCT
>VVAS01117458.1:0-16062 GCA_015103295.1 Ptychochromis oligacanthus
AAATCCTGAAAATATGAAAGAAAATCCAAATTAAAAATAAATGTTTGGCAGGGAGAGGATGTAAAAATCTGGCAGCAGCCGTTGAGGAAAATGTAGGACGGGTTGGTGAGATCACAGCTTCTCCTTTGCTTGAAAATATCTCCAAAAATATGAAAAACAAAAGGAAAAGTAAAGTGGCAGAGCCGTTTGATGAGGCAGTTTGTGTTTATACAAATCATTCGGTTTCCTCTTTAAACCAAAACGTAGCCAAAGATGTGAAAAGTAAGAAGAGATGCAGAAGAGTCAAACCAATCCCGCTTGATGTCAGTTCAGCTGAGAATAACAAAGATGAGGATTTCACTTCTTTAGGAGGTCAGACAGAAGACAAAGTAACAGGATCAACTATTAATGAGAGCAGCTGAGGAAACCAAAGGCTTAAAAATAAATGTAAGATGAAAGAAGTGTTATCAGATTTGAAAAACGCCCTCACAGCTTCTTTTGAGGTTGACCTTGAGGTAGCAACAGCAGACTTGAAATGGGATGAAAACATGAAAAAGGGTCTAAAGATGAGACAAACATTAAGGGAAAATACATTAATGGAGCTGAAAAACCTGCAGTCGGATGAGCCTCATTCACAAGGAGTTTTCGTGACTGAGGAGATGTGCAAAAGATCCAACATAATCTGCAAAAGAAGGTAAAAAGACGCATGTATGAGGTGTGATGAAGCACCAAAAAATTTAAAAATCGAAGGCATGTTCTCAGCTTACAGCCCTTCAATCAAAGACAGAACCTTTAATGGGAAAGATTTAAATGCTGTTAAACAAGAATGTGAAGAGAGTGAAATATCATTGTTAACATCAGAGGCTGCATCTTCTTTTCAGGGTGAATCCAGCACAGTTGAACCTTTCCCATCTGCTGTTCCTGCAAAAACAATTATAAGGAAGCAACGAAGGACGAAAAAAACAAAATGGGCTGCCAGAAAAAAAAATAAAGTGTGCACTCTGCAGTAAAGCGGCTGATATGGAACCTTTTTCTTTTAACTCCAGTCCCTCTAAGTCAGTAGTAGGGGATGAAACTGTCAATCACCAGCTGAAACAAAGGAAAACAGTGACAGATGAACAAGAGGACATGAGAGCCAGCATTAAACATTCCTCCAAACTTAAAGACAAAAACCATCAAAAGTTAAAAGTACAAAAACCTCTTACGTGCTCTTTTTGTGGTCGCTCATTTCGACACATCTCAGCATTTACACAGACGAATTCACACATTGGGAAAACCTTACAGATGCTCTACATGCGGCAGCGGCTTAAACATCACTTTGAGATACACTCAGGGCCAACACCTTTCAGCTGTAAAGGTAAAAATGCACAATCACCTCCACCATCACCAACTAACTCAAACCTCTATAAATATCGACTTTAACATTAGTGCTCCATCTCTGAGCTCTCGTTTCTCACCAGCGTCTATTCAAACAGCTCGACAGCCCTCAAGATTTCATCTTCAGTCTCTACTTCCCGCACATGGTGGAAGATACTCATGTGGAAACTCCTTTAAATGTTGGTGCAAGCTGCTGCTCCATCAATGTTTCCATCAACAACCCGGCCGACCTTTCTGCTGCAGTCAGTGTGAACTGGAGTTTCACTTCCTGAGATTGTACATTGATCATCTGCAGGAACATGCAGCTCATACGCCCTATGCGTGCCCTTTACACATTTGCCAGTGAACAAACTTGAGGCTCCCACATCTCTAAAAGCCACAAGGAGCATGACTGCTTGAAATGTAGCACATGTAGAAAATATTTTTCCACCTTTAGAAACTTAAAGAAACACAAGCTGCACTAAGTACTCGAGCACAGATCTGCACCAAGCTCGTCAGGTTTGTCACTTTACTGCAGGGAAAGAGCCGGAGAATCCTCCAGAGAGCGTCATGTCTTTAGTTTCTAACGGAACCCCAGGAGACAAATTGAGTCGTTTCAGACATCGCAGCAAAGACGTTGTCTTTCCAGTGAGCAATAAAAAACACTTGATCAGATATCCTCATCCAGACTGTCTATATGCCGTGCCTGTTATCTCCTCAGAGCCACCCACTGTCATTTCAGACACAGAAGAAGAAAACCCGTCTATCTCTGCCTTTCAGACGCAACCGAGTGCTATCTTTGCTTCAAATATACCTCTGTTTCTTCACACAAAGGCAGTGAGGAACATGAACCAGGCAGCTCACATCAGCAACAGCATCAACAGGGTCACTCAGATGAACCTTCAGCCCTGCAAGAATGCATGCATATAGATGACAGCAGAGGCTGTGATTCAGCAGAACCTACACCTGTCTACTGTGTCTGGAGAAAGATGACGTCCACAACTGTGCAGTTTGCACTGCATCATTTACAGACATGCCAAAGCTGCATGAACATTATACAGATCCTGCCAGGGGGATGTGATGTAAAAGAAGAACATTAAGGCTGAGTTAAAAAAAATATATGTGCCCAATTTCTGAGACATCAAGAGCACTAAGAGTTTTTATAAAGGATTCTTAGTATTGTAGTGTGTGAAAAAAAAATAAATAAATAAAAAAAAAATATATATATATATATAGTTTTTCACACACTACAATATGTTACTGTAAAAGGGAAACTCTCTGATATTGATACTGGATCACCTGGTTTGTGTTGCCTTTTGCAAGTATTTTATAAATACATATTTTAGATCATTTAAAGTATTTTTTTTTTTATTGGATGAATATATTTCAAGGTATTTGTAGCTGTTTTGTTAGGGCCAACTTGGTGAGGACAGTATTGTAATTTTCCATATTGTGGACCTGTGACAATACCTCATCAATGTTTGTTGCTTCACATTTTAGTTTAGATTTTTTTTCTGTGTGGTTGTATCTGCACTGAACTTCTAAAACTGTAAATGTAAAAATGTAAGAAGACATTTCTGTGAAGCTTTATTGTTCTGTAAAAGTCTCAGAATATTTTGTAATAATAAAAAGAACATTTGTGATATTTCTTTTTTACTTTTTGGCAACATTTTATGATTTTGCTTCACCTTATATTAAGGTACACATATTATTATCATGTATATTAGTAGAATATTGGCTCGTAATTAATCTTTTTAAAGTGTTGATTACGAAACTTTGAAAAGGACATAATTCACCTGGTTTATATTAGTGCTCACGCCCTTTTAGTAAACGTGGTGATATCGGTCTTACATGACGAAAGGCCAGAGTTCAAAGGTCTATGTGAGAGAGTGAGAAAACTGTCACTCAGCTGAAGGGTAAATTAATGCAGCATTAATCACATTATTGTAAATGTTACTGAAGATTTTCAAATTAATTCACGTTATAAATGACAGTATTACAGTTCAGAATTTTCTGTATTTAATTCTACAAACTTTGAATTAAAAAAGTGTGTTTGATAGACAATTTTGCAATTTAGCCTCGGAAGAAGAAATTAATTTCTTTTATCTAATCTGAGGATATCGACTGCTAAGCTGATTCTAGAGGATCTGAGAGGTTACTGTCATTCTCAATGTAAAGAAATAAAGTTGTTCTGGGATTGTGTGATGATGATGATGCTCAAAAAAACAAAAATAAACAAACAAACAAACAAAAAGACAGACACCTCACATATGAGCAGCTGGTTTTTATTGAGGTCACAGGGAGATATCTAACAAACACGTCAGAGTGTTTTTACTGTTGAATTACAGTTTTAACGTATGAAGTGATGGATAAATGAGCAGTCCAGGCTGATTACAGGCTTTACAGGTTTTCACGGATCATGGACATGTAGGGCTGAAACCAGTTGCGCAGCTCCACCATCTTGTCCTCCAGGGTGGATCGCAGGCTCTCAGCAGTGTCCTCGAAGCGATCTTTGATGTCCTCAGCTGTGCTCTGAATCTTGGTCTTCATGTTCTCCACCTGCGACTTCACCAGATCATTCAGGGTGGTGATCTTTGCCTGGGCGTTGTCTCTCACCTGAGCAAAGTAAGGGTCCAGTCTTGTCTTCAGGTCCTCCACGCTCTCAGAGGTGCGGGACTGAAGTTCCTCAAAGTACTCGGCAACATGTCTGGAAAAAAAAAGTTTACATTTTGAGTAAAATATAACTCTGGTTTATTACATTCCTTTGTTATCAGTTATTTTGGAAATAAAATGTTACAATTACATGCTTTGTCAGTATCTTCTTTTAAATCACTGTTTAAGACTTTTACTTCCATTGTAGGGCTTTTATGACTTTTACATTTTTACTTCTTTTGTATTTGTATAACTTTTACATTCTTAGGGAATTTCTAAAATGTATTTCTAACACTGATACATGAATTGCTTCAATAATTTATCTTTAAAGTCGAAATTCTGGCTTTTAGTCCTCTTGTAACCTCTTAGTTTTAATTGCATTTTATTTTGTGTGTTATTTGTTTTTGTAAAGCATTTTGTAACGCTGGCTTTAATGAGTGCTATACAAATAAACTTTATATTACTATTCATTGTATAACTGCAGTGGTTACTGAAATATTTCTGTTCCTATAGTACTTACACACAGGTACTATCAGTGCAGCCTACTTAAAAGTATTTGAATTAAAACTTCACTTTATCCAAAGCATCCACTTTAAGAGTTTTATACAGTTAATAGTGCATTATGTTATTACTGATATTTATTTAATGCACATAGTAATGTGCTTAGTTCTCCATTTTATTCATATTATTTATTTATTTGCTGTTTGGTAGTTTGCTGTTTTAAAAGTACCCTTTTATGGATTTATACTTACTTTATACTTTTAATTTTAAAATTTGTTGTTTTTTTTGCTACATTATGACCCGAACGCATTCATTTTGTGACTCTTTGAAGAGACCCCAACCCCTAGACTGAGAACCGCTGAACTAAGCTTTAGCCTATATAAAGTAAGTGAAAGTAGTTCTACCTCAACAAGGTATTACAGTGAAAAACTTCTTGCTGCATGGATTCATCCATATTAGCAGTCATAATGTTAAATATACTATGACTGCTAATAAATTATATATTATATAAATATAATATAGTATATACATATAGTAGGTTTTTAAAAAAAAATCTATGTCAGTTACGTTTTCTGCAGAATCATACTTGACGTACAAAAACAACAAAAAACAAAAACAAACAAACAAATAAACAAACAAACATTGTACCTTTACTTAAGAAGGATTTTTAAGCACTGTGACAGGATATTTGCAGATTTTTGTATAGCTGTTTCACTATTTTTTTTTAAATCTGCCAGTATAATATTTTACTCTGAAATGAAAAGAGGAGAACTTATTTTGTTTTTATACTTGTACTTAAGTAGGATTTTAAGCACTGTCCAGGAGTATTTGGAGGTTTTTGCAGAGGTATATTTCTTATATACAGAAACACTAAATACTGACTGAAAATCTAAATCAGCAAAATTACTGCAGCATTAAGATAATACAGTTCAATAAAGGCACATTACATCATTCTAATTTAAGAAGTATAAAGTAAAAGTACTAATAGATACATATTTCTTATAAGGAATGGACCAATGAAGTCCTGTTATTATTTCCAGCATTTCCCCTGCTGTTTTTGCAGTCCAACATTTTATTTTATCATTGATATATTAAGTCAGTTTGAAAAATAGGATCTGATCAGCTAGTAAATAAGAATTTACACCATAAAAGATAAAACATATTAAGTATTAGCCTAATTAGAAGTAGCACCCACCTCAAAACACAGCATTTAGTCAAATAAAGTTTATTATGTGTGTTTAGATTCTGCAGATAATTCAAACTAATCTAGCAATTTTAAATTCACAATAATATAAACCAACTAAAAGTACCATATTCCAGTGTTTGAGCTGAGCCCACTCATGATCAGCTCTGCTATCTGTCTACATGTATTGTATTTGTTTTGTTTTGTTTTTCTGGTGAGTTTCTCAAAGTCCTCCCAGGAGAACCTGACAGATCATCCTTTGTAACAGTCAGTAAAACTATATGAGCGTCTTACTGGACAGCGTTTCCCATCAGCCTCCAGCTCCTCACAGCTCCCTGCTTTAGTCAGTGTCTCACTCACCTCTTGATCTCCTGTGTGTCCTTGTTGAGGCGTTTCTTCAGTTTGCGGCTGTAGGTGGAGACCCGGACCCTGACGTCATCGGCATTCTGCTCCATCATGGTCTGAAGCTCCTGGACGTATTTGTCCATCTGCTCCCGGGCCTCAGTCATGTGTTCACGGAGTTTGTCAGCCAGGAGCTGCAGGTCTTTGCCCAGACGCTCTGCAGCCTCCTGAGTGTAGGGAGCCAGCTTGGTCTGCAGGTCGTCCTTGTACATGGCCAGCTCTGCCATGCTGTCCTGGATCAGGGTGCTGTTCAGGGGAGGGCAAGATGGATGAGTTTAGAGGTTTTGGTGGTGTTTTCGAGACATATTCGTGGTCCAGAGGGGGTCAAGATGAAGTTACAGCAAATCAAGTCCTTATTAAAACATCACATAAGCTCTGTGTGTACTGAACAATTTAACGTCAATGGAAAGATCAACTGATTTTAACTGAAACACTGAGAAAGATCCAGTAAAGGATTGGACCAAAAGTCAGGAGACGAGAGCGTTCTGCAGGTCTCAAAATTCAGTCAGCAGCTCGACATGTCTCACCTCACTGCAACCTGCTGATCAGACCCCTAACACTCATAATAAGCAGAGGCCCAGCTCAAATGAGAATTAGGAATAAATAGAAAGTTGTAGAAACTAAAAGATAGCTCAATAAATGTAGCTATACATGAACGAGATATTGTTAGCAGCTTTTTTCTGAGAAAGTTTGTATTTGAGCCTTAAATATGGACAAATACAGCAAATCAGAGCAGGATCTTAAGCAGTCTTGTCTGTTCCAGCCTTACATTAGTGTATGTTGCCTATTATACTTTGTAACCTCTTTGGAGCGCTCAAGAAACAATATGTTATACCTGTGTATACTAAGTATTATATAGGGCGAGAACTACCATGAACTCTACTCTGAACTTCAACAAAAGTGTTGAAATTAATGGTGAGCTGCTGAACTTTGAAGAAGGTATTACCTGAGACATGTCATGCATGTTACTCTTGTACATTAATAAAGAATAAAATTCTCTGAGCCGGATCCAGTTTGATTCCAGATGGTTAATATTTGTTTACTGGTTAATATTCACCCGACAGCCAAGCCACATTGATGAAGGTCACTACGTTGGACTAAATTTCCAGAAATGACAGAACTTACTCCAGTTCTCTGCTGATCTGGGAGCCCTTGATGTCCTTCACCACAGCATCAGCCTTTGAGTTCAGGTCTGTGATATAATCCTTAAACTTGTCGACAGTGACTTCCCAGCTGTTCTCCAAGTCTTGCTGAAGCACGCTTCGTGCACGGCAGCCTGGTTTGGATAAAGAAAAACATGTCAAATAGTCACTTTTAGACGGAAGAAGCTATGTGTCTTTGGCCAAAGGCTGCAAACTGTAAAGAACGACTTCTCTTCTTTGTTATTATGTCAAATCTGGCGCTTAAAAGTGGAAAAACGACTCAAATCTGCGACCCATAGAGGCGCTTAAAAGTGGAAAAATGACTCAGATCAGTTGAAAACATTAAAGAAACTGTAGAATACATGCACTCTACTTATGTTTAGAAACAGTTTGTTTTATTCAGTATGTAACTGAATGCAAATGGGCTGGAATCAGCCACATTTTTTCAAAATAAAAGCCCTAAAAGGTGGCGGGAGGTTACAGTACATCTTTCTTCCTTTCCTTCCCTCTGGAGTTTCTTTCAGCTTCTTTCTGTTCTTCTTTCTTTGTCTTTTTTCCCTTACCTTTTCTATCATTTCTACTTTTCTGTCTTTTTTTTACTGGATCACAGGAACTTCAGTTTTCAGCAATATGCAACCTGCCAGCTCCCACACTCTACTTTGCACCTACTTCATATTTTTTCTTTTCTACTTGTATTTCTTTTATTTGACCTAAACAGACAATGAACTCACCTGAGAAGACTGCCAGTGCAAGGATTACTGCAAACACCTTCATGATGACCAGCGACTAGGACACCTGGAATTTCTGATAAAAAAAAAAATAGAGTAAATTTGTAAGTGAATTTTACTTACAAAAAACTGAAGTTTCCCCCTGTAGATCACTATTTTAGAGACCTTTTTTTCGACTAATATATAACATTTTAGTCATCTAAATCATCTCCTTATTTGACTGAAGAATGTGACATATAAATATAAAATCAAAATATATAAACACATCTTTTTAAATGAGACTCTTCCTCATCCAGTTTGAGCTGCAAAAACCAATTCAAACACTACAAATAGAACCAGTTTTTTTTGTTGTTTTTTTTTAAAAGATTTTAGAGCTGTAATCTTACCTCCACGATCTGATTTGACGTCCATGAGACTGACTGAGCTTGTCACTCAGTATTTATACAGTTTAGGTGGCGCTGATGTAATCACATAAATGTCAGGAGGAATTCTGACCTGCGGCCGAAGTTCCCAGCAAGAGCTGCGTTGTTGTCATTTTATTGCTGTGTGTGTTGTTTTGGCTCCACGTCGCACACTGAAAGGAGACATACAGACACAGGTCAGAAATAATAAACACTTTAATTATCTGAACTCACAGCTTCTACTCTGTAACTTTTGTTGAATAGTTTGTTGGAGTTTGTTAAATAAAGTGTGATTCTTCCTTTTTACACTCTCAGATAATCAGAAAAATACCTGTTTTGTTTTGTTTGTTTGCTTTCTTTTTGTCCTTTTCTCCCAGTGCCACAGTGCTGACTGACAGCACAACAGTGAAAAGGTAAAGGTCACTTTTTCTTGATATCATTGCCCAGCGGATCTAGTTCAAAGTCAGCTTTAACTGCTGCTGTGTTCATTAATATGACTATTACAAGATGGGAAATCTTCCAGTAGAGAACAGAACACAATTAATAGCGTTATTGTCTGCAGATGTGAAAACTTACATGTACCCTTCGTCTTATTAAAATAAAAAAGTATATGATGCATGAAACTGAAATTATGCAAAATATCAGAAAAGTGATGAAAACATCCGTGCTTTGAGTGCAATAATATACAGTGAAATGTTTTGGGCAGGAAATAAACAAAACATTTGGTACAAAAGTTAATTTGTATTATACTATTTTAACATTAACACAGTAATACTGCAGTTCAAACATTTTCGACAGACAAATATGAACACTATTAAATGTATTACTTTATGCTCAAAATTTAAATGTAATTGGAATAGATAATATTAAATAGTTGCCCCAAACATTTCTAAGTGTATTTATTCCACAGAAAATAGTTTTTACTCCTTTTTTTTTAATCTATTGATTTATTTGTTTGTTTGTTATATTTTGGCCCCTAAAAATGAATCTATGAAAACATCAAGACTACCAGTTCTAAATTGCTTTATTTCGGTGGGTTACAAGCCAATAAATAAATAAATAAGACAAAAAGTCAGTGTTTTCATGTTTTGTTTTGTTTTTAAATTTGACACTTTGAATATCCAGGAGTTTTTAAAAAATACTCAGATGTGCTAAAAGGTTTGGGACATAAAGAGAAGAATTTGATCACTTTTGGCAAATAATTTAAATTATTTATTTTTATTCTTTGTTTAATTATTTAATTATTTATTTTTATTCTTATATTTATTATTTCATAATTATTTGGGGGGGAGGGGCAGAATGCTCACTAATGCACCTTCTTTGCTTTACATTCAGTTTATAACAACAACAAAACACTAATAACAAAACTGTGAACATCTGTCTCTTCATTGCAGCAGCAGTCTTTTAACATGGACATGCTTGAAAACACTTTTAAAGGATTAGTTCACTTAACAATCAGCGCTGTAAACAGGTAAATATTTGATCTGGACAACAGTGAAGACAAATACCTGATAGATAGTGAAAAGGTGGAGAACAGAGGAGCAGGTAGAGGAGGAGAAGAATGAAACACATTATGTAACTGATGAAATCACAGCCCCCATGTGATGAGCAAATATTTGCCCCAAACGTTTCATTGGTTTTCAACCAAAAGCCACTATTCTGTTAGAGACTTTGATTGAGAACTGGAAAATAACTCTAAGTGAAATACTGCCATGGTCTCAGCTGGTTCACAGATCACACACTTTTCATCACTTTCTCCCCCTTCTTCCTCTCTGTTCTTAAATCCCGCTGAAGAAAGTTTCTCTGCATGGTGTTGTAAAGTTCATGATCACCAGCCCCACAAATCTTTGTCTATGCTTTTGTCCTTCTGTGTTCCCCTATCTTTGTCATCATGTTTTTATGTTTTAGTGTTTTCTTATTTCCCTCCTTAGTGATTGTCTGGCCTAACACTCACTGTTTTCACCTGTGGCTGATTGTACCCTCCAGTGCTTTGCTTTGTAATTAGTCCTCTGTTCCCTCCTGCTTTTGTCAGTTCATGTTCTGACCCTTTGGTCCCCTAATTTGGTGCATGTTTATACTGCCCTGTTTTACTCTTGTGTTCACCTCTGGATTCCCATGCTCTTCCTATTTATTTTAGATTTTTGTTTTTGCCTACTCTGTATTTTACTTCACATTTGTTTTTTAATCAGCCAATAAAGGCTCGCTTTTAGTTTTTGATTTGTTTCTGCATCCTGCATGTGGGTCCTCTCTCCTTGCACCCATAACAGATCAGGCATGATGCCAGGCCTAGATACAACGCTCCTTTCCATGCTGCTAAAGACAAGATAACATTATATGAATAGCACCTGTGTGTATGTGTGTTTATGTATGATGAAACTTTATTGCAAACTGCTTTGCTCTGCATGCAAAAACTGCAAAAGCCACAAGAGTATGCTGTGTATACCAATGGTGTGCAGCTGGTTGGTAGCTGATTCACATTTTTATTTAATAACTTGTTTAAATGCAAAAATAAATAAATAAATAAAAATAATTTAAAAACAAAAACATGTTTTGCTGGTCTGACATGAGGTTTTGTGGTGCAATAATCGCCTATAGTTTTAAGCATAGCACCAAAACAATTTTTTTTTTTTAAAAATGCAATAAAATTAATTTTTTTGTCATTGTTTTACTATATAGTTTACACCTTTTTACAGTTGTTCTGTGTTGCAGCTCTGCCTTCTTAACAGCTGCAGCTGGATTTTGAATGTTTAACCAAGAGAGTAACTTTTCAAGCTGCCAAAAGAGGCAACAAGAAGATCAAAACAGCACAAAGGTGACTACCTGACTTAGCAAAATCTGAGTACAGCTAGCTACCACTGGCTAGCAGAAGCTAATTGTTATAACAAAACAAATAAAAGCTGTATCTACAAAACTCCTGAGTGTCACATTAAGAGATTGTGAATTTTTCTTATTAAACTTTTGATTTAAAGAGTTTTTTTTTCTTCTGCGCAAAGTCTGTCTCTATTCTTTCTAATGCATACAAGTGTCAGTGCTTAAAAATACTGAATATTAATTTGCTGACATGTTTTTGAATTGTTTTTTCCTTTTTTTTAAAACTTACTTTTCTCTTTCTAACACAAAGAAAAGACCAAAATCTTTTGAACATATTTATTGTTGTTTTCCAGATAACACTTTTAGTGGTTAAAAAGTAACATAAAAGACAAATCAGACCTCTGAGAGGCTTTCACAGATCTTGAAAATGAGGTAATATACTTTCCATCTAACCCTTAAAATCCACCCTGACTTAGCAGCAAACACTGATGACGAGAAAACAGAAAATAATTTAACACCTAGTTTTCATGCTAGTCCATTTACTGTGTCAGTTTGGTGAAGGACTTCCACAGAGCAGCCAGTTGCTCCTTCAGGTTTTGGGTGTCAAGATCCAGCTTGGCCTTCAGCTTCTCTGTGTATGGAGCCAGGCTCTCCTGGATCTCCTGGGTCTTTTGGGCCACCTGGGTCTCAAAGCTCCTCTGAAACTCCTCCAGGCTCTCCTCCATCTTTTCCTTTATCTCCTCGGTGTAGGGAGCCATCTGGACCTGCAGCCGGTTCATTCTCTGCTCCAGCTGCTCCTTCAGCTCCTGGCTCTTCTGGAGCAGGATGCCCTTCAGGGCCTCTGGGTCCATGGACTCAGTGTAGGGGGCAGCATCCTTCTTCAGCTCCTCCACCTTGCTCTGGAAGTCTGCCATCAGCTCTTCAGTGTAGGGCTGCAGGCGGGTCCTGACGGACGCCAGATCCCTCTCCAGACGGGTCTTCAGCTGCTCAGCCTCCTGGGAGAACTTAGACATGAGGTCCTGGGTCAGAGGAGCCACCTGAGTGCGCAGAGTGTTGGTGAACTTGTTGACGGCATCAGTGCTTGTTGAGATGAGGGCGCTGCAGAGACACAAGCAGAACTTTGAATGAAAAATTAAACATCTTCATGTGTTTTTCATCTTCTTGAAGTTAAAACCTGAATAATATTTTTACAAATGCAAAACTAAAAAGTGACATTTTAGAGGCCATATCATTGTTATAAAAACACAAATTGCAGCCTCTTAGATGAAAAGAGTTCAGTGTTTTTATTCTCTGTAAGACTCTTACTTCATTTCCTGTCCCAACTCGGACTCTCTGATATTCTTCAGGGACTCCTCAGCGGTTGTGGTTGCCTTTGCAACATAGTCCCAGAAAGCATCTTTCACCATGTCGACCTGCTGTCTGGGCTGGTTGTGCCACATGATGTTGGCATTGCAACCTGCAGAGCGAAAAGAGACAAAGGCATTTGTTATCTCCTGTTGTTCGTGAATATTTCTTGATCAGAGCTAACTGATGATAAGTCTCTCACCAGTGAAAACAGCAAGGACAAGCACTATGAGGAACTTCATCTCTGACACTGCACCTGGAAAGAAACTTAGTAAAATTAGAAGTTTGTGGTGATTTTTGTCACAATCAGAGAAGTGATTTTATCCCACTGGGGTCCTACCTGGTGTGGATGTGCTTTCTGTTCAGTCTGTCAGCTGATTGCTGTGTTTGGTCTCAGGACTGAGTATATATAGGCAGCTGGTCATGTGGAGGAAACCCGAGTAAAGTCCAGCTCTGAGTGCTGTGCTGTCACTGCTGCTTCCACATCACAGGAGTGTTAACAGTGAGTCAGGGACGTCTCCAACATCTCCACCGGACCCTTGTATACATCTATTAGAGCAAGATTTTACCTCTCCCACTGCCTTTAAAACATGCTTTCTTTATTATACTAATTGTTGAGGGAGCAGTTGTTGTTGATGACTCTATTTTATTTTGATATAAACTTTGTAGGTTTCTCATCAGAAAAAAAGAAACAAAAACCACCAAGAAACAAAAAGGGACATTATAACAAAACTCCAAGGCTGGTTAAAATGAATATTGGTAAGGCAAAGAAACACACTAGAGTAAGCATTTGCTGACAAACAGTGCTAACACCATCAAGGCAAGGGCACGCCGGCACTGGGGCTATCTTCTCTGTAACCTTAAGTACTCCCAAGGCCTAATTACTGAGTGGAGTCAGCAGCAAAGAGCAGTACCTCAGGAGAGAAAGAGCAAAACACACCCACTAAAAGGCAATGCCACAGCAGGCCTTTTAGGGCTGTAACATGATCATAAAGACAATCAGCATGATGTAGCAAGGTAGTCCAAAAACACAGTTGGATATGACAGAACAAAAGTCCAAGAATCAGAAATAAGGACACCTTGACGATAACTGAGAAAGAAAAACAGAAACTAAATACACACCAGGGGGAAAGGAGTAATAAGGAACAGGTGAATTCAGTCAGACACTAAGGAGGGTGGGGAAAAGAACAAAGGAGGGAAGTAAAAACACAGACAGCAACACGAGGAACGAACCCTCAAAATAAAGCAGGAAGTAAACTGAAAGAAAGACCAAAAACAAACTCATGTAGGCAGGAGGTAAAGCAGGATGTACATGATGAAGGAAAACGCTTGGCAAAGCATGTGCAAAGGAAAAAATTCCAAGCTTAAACATTCAAAAACACAAAGGAAAAGAAAAACTAAGGATTATAACAGAAATCTTAGTTAACTACAAAGACAGAGACAAGTGGATGATTTGAAATTTAATGTTTCATTCAAGTCATCCGACGTGGGACGTCTGAGACCAATTTTATGCTTTTGAGTGATTTCCTTTTAGACCAATAACCAACGAACAGACAAAACTACAACCTAACTCCAATTTTAGAGGTTTTGTTTCAGCCCTGTTCTTGATCTTCTTCTTGTTCTTCTTCTTGTTCCGCTTCCTCTTCTAGTTCTTCTTCTGACTTTGACATCCAGCAGTTGAGTGTATTTCCCCCAGCTATTCTACTCTTAACGGCATACATTAATCTCAAAAGTTGTAACTAAATACTTTTTGGGGCTTAATGTTTAAGGATAAATTACTTAATTTATTATCTCCATAAAATGAAGGACAAATTTTCTCATTTAAAAGATTTTACTGACATACATTCAAGCTGAAGCTGAACCCTTTTTTTTTGGTTGCTATTATAATAAATACATTTTAAATAATTTTCTTTGGTGAAAGAAAACTTTTGAATGTCCTGTAATGTACATACTGTGCGAGTTCAGGATCCACATTTTTATGATATAGACATTAATAATCAAGTTGGTCATGTAAACATAAAAAAATAATACAGTGTTATAATATTGTAATCAGTTTTCCACAGTCAAGTCTCTACCATTTGGTTGCTGCATCATACTGACTTAAATGACCCATCTGATGGGCAAATTTAACTGATTTGCTTAATTTATATTTTCATACAACATCACAGAGTCTGAACAAAGGTTTAAGAAAGAATAAACTTTAACTAGGACTCCAGTTTAAATGAAATAAGTGAAAACAGTAGTAATTTGGTTTACTGCAGTGTAAACAGTGTGATGAGTTGTGACACAGAAACCTCATCACACAAATTAAGAAATGTCAGCAGATAAGATAACATGATTACTGCTATTTCAATCTGTGGTGACACACAAATAGGATTTTCATTTTTATTATTTACTCCACAGTAACTTGAGATGCACAGAATAAAAATCCATATTTTTTTCACTTAAACATTTTTAGCTTTAATCAGACAGCCTGCAGCTATCAGAAGTTTTATAGGTCAGTGAAGTGTGCTTCAGACTTTGATCCACTTGTGCCCTCTAATCTGCAAATTATCTTCACTAAAGAACGTCCTTTGGCTGTTCCCTCACAACAAACTGATAAGACAAAGGAGCTAAAGTCTTCCTCTCAGGAGAAACTACTGATAGCAACTGAAATGGGGACTTGGAAGAAGCTTAAAAAAATGGTAGACTGAAAAAGTTTTACTCACAAGTCGCCTTTTACTGTCATTTTGTTGGAAGGGGAATAACAGCTTTATTCTATTTGCACACTACAGCTTTAAATATGATCATTTAATACAATTAATTTTCACATTCTAATAATTTATAAAAATTAAAGTTGTGTAGCTGTACAGTTGTTGGGTGAAAGCCTACATATTCTGTAAGGGGCAGGGAGGAAATCTGAAAAGGTTAGGGCTGGGTTATGGTTGTTATTGAGACGTCCTGTCTGATCATGTCAGGATTCCAATACGTTTATAGTTACACGTGTGTAAAAACCAAAGACAGTATATAAAAGATGGACTATCTACTGTGAAGTCAACCATTGGTGGCACTTTCTTTTAATTTTATTTTTAACAAACCCCTTTAATGTTAAAAGATATGATCTTTTTTATGATTCTTTTTTTTCACTTAAGAAAAACGAAATGAAGACTTTGGAGTGGCCTAGTCAAAGTCCTGACCTGAATTCAATTGAGATGCTGTGGCATGACCTTAAAAAGGAGGTTCATGCTCGAAAACCTTCCAATGTGGCTGAATTACAACAATTCTGCAAAAATGAGTGGGCCAAAATTCCTCCACAGCGCTGTAAAAGACTCATTGCCAGTTATCACAAACGATTGATTGCAGTTGTTGCTGCTAAGGGTGGCCCAACCAGTTATTAGGTTTAGGGGGAAAACACTTTTTCACACAGGGCCATGTAGGTTTGGATTTTTTGTTTCCCTTAATAATAAAAACCTTCATTTAAAAACTGCATTTTGTGTTTACTTGTATTATCTTTGTCTAATATTTAAATTTGTTTGATGATCTGAAACATTTAAGTGTGACAAACATGCAAAAAAATAAGAAAT
>VVAS01117468.1:0-11391 GCA_015103295.1 Ptychochromis oligacanthus
CTTGAAGTATTCCTTCCACCGCCCGACTATGTCCTCAGTTGAAGTCAGCAGCACCCACCCACATTATACACCATGTGAGTAGAGCACCGCTTTCCCCTTCTGAGTCGCCTGACGGTTTGCCAGAACTGCTTCGAGACAGACCGAAAGTCTTGTTCCATGGCCTCACCAAACTCCTCCCACACCCAAGTTTTTGCTTCAGCCACTGCCAGTGCCACGCTCTGCTTGGCCTGTCGGTACCTGTCAGCTGCCTCCGGAGTCCCACAGGCTAACCATGCCCGATAGGACTCCTTCTTCAACTTGATGGCTCCCCTCACCTCATGATATAATCATGACCTATAATCTATTGATTCATGTTTCTAGACACAAATTTCAACTTTTTTCGTGTTCCTCAACACAAAATTGTCAAAATGATTTTTTTCCCCTGAAAGGATTTTTTTTTATTCATATGTACTGATTAGAAAACAAGAAAAAAATTTGGAGGGTGGACAAGTAAATCATCAGACCTCCATACCAGCAACGCAAGTTCGAGTCATACCTGTCACAGTTTTGCCACATATAATTTTTAAATACACTGTTAATTACAAATTTGTCATTTGGTTAGGGTTAGGCATTAAATACCACGTGACTAGCTTTAGAAAAATATTATGGTTTGGCTTAAAACTGTCACGCATTTTAAAACATTGTTTTCTTTGTTGCCATGGTGAGTTGATTTCAACATTTGGTTTCTGGTCCAGTGAACAGCTACCAAATGTAAGTCCAGCCAGAAACTCATAGATTTGAAACAGAAATTCCTCCACAAATCACAAAATTAGAGAAAGAAATTGTTTGTTGAAAACCAGCGTTTTAAAGCAAGCTACTGATCTTGGATGAATTCAGTCAGTGGCTCTCTGTATTGCAGAAATTAGAAATCTAAAATGGTCCTTCCATTCACCTCAGAGTGAGGAAATGATTTACAGTATAAACCCTGTGCAGCCTGTGCTTAACTGAGAATGTGCCAAATAAAAATCCCAAGAGAAAGTCAGACAGTTGTCATTCTATTCACACATTCTTATGTGAATTAATCATTATTTTTCCAGCTAGAGCACTCAGATTTTTTAAATACATTCTATGGTCTGGATGATACTTCATAACACTAGGGCATTTACTGGATTAAGAACAGCAAATGTAAAATGAAGTAGAAGGTATCTGCTGACGGTTATCAAAGAAGCTTCCTGCCATTCATTCATTTCACACAAATCCCTTAAACTGCATTAAGTTGAAGGCAGAAGAGTGACTGCCTGCAACTGAACTCTTCTCAGACTGTGGCGAGAACACTGCAAATGTTTTGATGTTAGTGTCACAGAGAATTCAGTTAAAAGGTGTGTTTATCCATTTTCCTTCTAGTCCCACAGTCAGGATATATACAACCACTCATTCAATACAAATGCCACATATTTTTGGAATATGCTGGACCTTTACAAACACACGCAATAAAGAGCTCTCCTTTAGAAAAGACTACATGGGTGAACTGTTAATAACCCTTTTATATATGGTCACAGCGAAACACAAAAACACTAGATCCAGGCCAAAGTCTCATGGTTTTAAAGAAAGTTAAGCTACTTATTGTAAGAGGTGATGCCTGACATTTGACCTTCCTCTACCGATATAGTATCCGCCCAGATCACAGAAAGCATCATCCAAATCTGATATGACCAGTCTGAGATGACCCTTCCTGAGTTATCTGCAACACTCTCTCTCTCTGAAATATTCTGCCAGTGCATCTTGTTCCTTCCATCTCCCTGCCATGCTTTATCTATTTATCTGTCATTACCTTCACCTTTCCCTCGACCTTAGCCTTGATGCATCTGTATCCTAATTTACTTCATCCGCTAGCATTTGTCTGTTGTCTCCATCTTTCTCTCTCCTGTCTTTCCAGCCCTCGTCAAGTGTGGTGTTTGGACAGCTGAGGGGAGTAGGGAGTATGTATCGACACTACAGAGAGCTGTTGATCAACTCGTTTCTTTGCATCTCCTCGCTAGCCTTCACTCTTAGATGACCTAAAGGTTATGAGCAGACTGACAATAGGGACAAAAGTGCTGCTCATAGATACAGTGTGTGCAAGAGTTTTGGTTATGTCCTGGGGCATTATTCTTTTTTTCTCCTCTGCATCTCTTCATACCCAGCAAGCATTTGACAGGCAGTGTGCATAAGAAGTTCAATGACGAGTCAAATGACTACAGACTCTCATGAGATAAGTTCATGCTGTGGTAAAAAAGTTGTGTGAGATATATTTTTAACTCAAAACTACTAAAAGCCTTAATAAAAGCAAAGCTTTGCAACTTTACCAACCTGTCAAGGGCTCCAAATTGTAAGCTCATTGACTCAGTTGAACCATATATTTAAGACCAGGTCAAAAGCACAAACTACTTCTTTAAGAAAAAAATAAAATACAGTAAGAGTGCTGCAGTTATTAGAGATACTACTCAACCCAAATTAGGCATGATGTTAGTGCAAATAGGGGTGGGAATCATGGAGTAACATATAATGTAATGCTATAGCAATAGCTGCCTATGAAAACAATTATCATGTATAATGTTTAGGGGCGTCAGTATTGACATTAACAGTGCCATCTTCACCTCCTCCAGCCAACACACATCTTCACACAGCACTGCACACAGCCCCTCCCCTCACTAGCAGCTGAACACATGAACAGGAGCTGATGGTCACAACACTGAATGAGGAATTTCAAGAGGTCAGTAAAGCTCCCGTTTCAACAACATTCTTGTATTAAACAGTTATCATAAATCTTAACCTGGCCAGCGCACGTATTAACGTTAGCTGCTTAGCTACTAGCACATTAGCCACATTAACCATCTGTTAAGTTACCATTGAAGTAGCGGCTATGGCTAACTAATAAAAGGAGGACGTTAATGTGGGAGCTAGGGGCAGCAAATGTTATCAGTGCTGTTCGTCTGTAACGTTAATTAACAGGATAACGCTTATTTGTGTCTAAAAAGTGTTATGGTTCTCTCAAAGTCCCAGACTGAAGCTGCTTCAGTCAGCAACTCCATCGAAACAGTGGCAGCCTGCCTTACCACCTCTGTTTGATCAGCAACAAAAATGCTGTGCCAAGTCACCAGAAGCACAGCACTACCTCAAACTACCTCAAAATATACACGTATGTATACACCTTAGAGTTATGTTACTGTATCTTTTTGCACTAGGTCAGACAACGTTTTTGCTGCATTTTTTCCCCCATGGTATCAAAAATGGTGCCAGACAAGTATTTTCCTGGGTACTACTATTCAGTTTGAAATTCTGGTATCATGTCAAACCTAATCATGACACAGTGATTCGACAATACCCCATACATGATGCAAGACATCATCTATGATACATCACTACAGCAGTGTAGATGATGAGGAACAAATAGCACTAAAAAGGCAAAAATTATGTGTTTATTGACTGCTTTGTAGTGTCAGTTTGTAAGTGCGTGTATAATTATTCATTTATACTAATGTGGCAGTTTAGTTCAACAGTTCTCTGATAACCCCCCCAAACTCTTCACCATTTCCCTTCACTCTACCCTCATTGATTTGATAAGCACCACTACAAATAGTCATGATCTGGGGATCTGTTTAGATGTTTGAATGTGTGTTTACATCTGTTTGCATGTTTAGATGTGTGTTTTAATTAAAAGACATTGATAATTAGAGTCGGCATATCGATGACTATATCGCAAGAGAAAGTCAGATGACATAATGCGATATTGATATATTGTCCCACTCTTCCTCACAAGTACTCAACAGCAACGGGGCAGGATATACAGAATCAACTAAAAAATAAATAAATAAACAAACTATGGTGTCTGTGCTGATTGTAATGGAGAATTATGGAATGCAGCACAGGGTTCCATATTTCACAGTGTGGCTTATTTATGTTTCTTTTTAGACAACAATGGGGGTCTAGCACAGAGGAGTAAGCCATTGGGCTACACAGATAACATTTACTAGAAGTTTTTTTTGTTTTGTTTTTTTGAGTGAGTGGTTAAAAATGGTGTCTGTGACATCATATACACATGCTTTCAATTTGGAATTCCTTTTCAGCACTTGCAAAGGCACACATCCAAGTCACGTCATATGTTACTTTTGTGAATCTAATTTAATAAATGCCTTTTGAACTAAGTATCTGTGTACAGTATCCACCCTTTTTTGTCTCTCTCATTATTGACACAGTTGCAGTGCTTTTAATGTGTGCATCTGAGATGTTTGTGTTCTTCAGTCCAACCATATGCTGTGAAAAGGGTTCATCATATTTTGCACCCATGAGAAAATGTAGTAGACTATAAGTATACATGAAACTCAGAAAGTATACTAAGTATACTACGTTTACTCAAGAGTGGCATCTTCAGAGTCCACATTAAAATGAACTCAGGAAGAGGTCTCGAACGTGATCTAAACTGGGATTTAATGCCAGCCTCCGTGTTGAGAATGTTACAGATGTGGAATTTAAAGTAAAGCCATATACCCTGGATGCATTGTTATGCTTTTAACCTGCTGCCAAGGTACTCAATTATTCAGAATATTTCTACCTGTCTGTCAGCAAGAAATACCCAGGTTTGAGTTGGGTAACACAGGAGCTCTGTTTGCTAAGAGGTTGATGTAAAACAGGAAAATCTACATGAAATCATAATCTTGAGATTTCCACTTCTCTTTCTTGGATTTAAAAATGTATCCAGGGGTCCATTCACTATTTATTATTCCCTTACAGAAGGTGTATACATTTCAAGGCCTTTCCTCTGTACCTTGGAGACAGCCTGTCCTTCCTTTTCACAAAATACTGTGATGTGTTCGACTCTTGGTGCTGGTGAGAATACAATATTTGTGGAAGTGTAGACCTGTAATGGTTCATGTGGAATCAGAGAGATGACAATATCGGTTAGAGGAAATATGTTCATGGTAATATAGTTTGTTCTTTGGTAGCTTAAAGTTAGTATTGCAGAATTTCAATCCCAAAATCCTTAATTTTACTTTATGTTATTTATTGATCATGCAAATAATACAAAATGCTGAATGATGTTCGTGTTGATGAAAAGGCCACAATCAGCTAACAGGTTAGAAAGCTTTTATTCAATTAAGTTTTCAAGCTGATCAAGTGATGCTTATTTGATTGGATCCAACTTTTAACACAGCTTTTATAAAAATCAGGCCAGCTGATTTTATAAAAGCTTTATGTCTTTGTTTTGATTAGAAAACAATGCAGTTTATGATTGCTTTTTAGCTTTTAAATCTCTTCAGCCAGTTAAACCGATGGAATCATGCATCCATCTTTTCACATAAAGTGGCTGTCATAGACCATTAAACTAATATGCCAAGAAGCACTGGAATACATTGATGATAACTCAGAACTCTAATTCTGTGAGCTCAGGTGAAGCTCTGTAACCATCTCTTTTACCAGTTAAGATTGATGGTACAAAGCAACAACGCAAAAACCCATGATTACGTTAAATACCACGTTTGTTATTAATTTCCACTCCATGTAGTTCCTGGGGAAGTAATCAAGAACTTATGAGTAGTCTCTGAATAAGCCTTAATCAAGGACTATGCAGGAGATAATTTTCCTGAACAACATGCTGTAAGATACATTTTACTAATATTTTAAGTAACTGTGAAATGTAATAATTAAAACATTCTTCAGTACGTTATTACGTTTTTATATCCCATGTTGTAAAGAGTTACCTTTAAAGGGGACCTTTACAGATACAGCCACTCAAAATGGCCGGTTGGACCGTGGCCAATCCCTGTCTGATCCTTGTCTTGTATGTCCCATTTTTAGCTCCATATTGTATATTTATTCTTGGACTAAGTCAGTGATTCACATTTCAAAGTAAACATTACAGGGCCTTGGTGCAGCTTCTTAGTTTGTCCATTGTATGAAGCAAGCTGTTTTAGCTCCTTTCCCTTTAAGGTCACCTTCTCTTTAAGTCAGATTTCTTCTGATTGGCTCCTCCTCACTAACAGAAGGTTTCACTAGCAGATGGGATGGCTTCTGGGGTTTACTTGCAATTTCTCTGACCTCATTATTTGAAAGGTTGGCCATGTTTAATATGAGCATCCACCATTACAACAGAAAACAAGGACAAGCATATTAGGGTCTACTTTAAGTTAATGAATGGTAAGTAGTTAATTCCAGGTCTTCAGTGGTACATGTCCTGGTCATATGCACTCATTTACAAAACCAGCCATCACTCCTTTACCTCTCAAACTGGCTACAAAGAGTGCATACCGCCTCCTACATTAGAGCCGAGTGTTTAACAGTGAAGCTATAATGTGTATCATCAAATATGGATTAAATTCCCAGGGAAATTAGGCTGCTGTAATAAAAACAGTGGTCTTTACAGCTCCCCTCTTCACAAACAAAGTGCTGAGCATCTAACCTGCCTTTCTGGTGAGGTCACAGTAAGAATGGAATTGACGATAGGAGGGCACTGGAGGAGCTGCAACACTAAGAGGCAAAGTGCCAACATCTTTGCCTCCCACCGTTTAAATGACATTTTTATTATGTGATAGCTCACACTGACCACATTTCTCTCTCAAAGGAGAAGAAACTGCTGATTCAAACATCCCCAAATGGCATGCTCAAACAGAAACTTGAAGTAAAAGTGACAAATTATTTCACCAGGTGGAAAGAGCTGCAGATCACAACCCTGTGTTCACAATGCTAGTGAAAAGAGTGTTTGTTTGTTTTTTCTCCAGTGCTGCCCCAATATTTGTTTTAAGGTTTGTTTTGCTATTATCCTTCTGTATAATTGCCCTCTGTCCTAATATTAAAGATCAGTCACCATTTGTCCAGAGGACCTGTAATTTGTACTTCTCACACAAGGAGGCCTTGGATACAGTCAATGTTCTGCTAGATCTAAAATCCCTGTTTTTCTGCAGCAGCAGACAGTAGGGGACTACCTCTGTTTGTTGATCTGCAGTGCAGGTCTCAGCCTCAATTCAGCCTTTTTCTGGAACTAAAGCGCAGTAGCTCACTAGTAGCCCAGTGGGCACAGCATGAACCCTATCTTTGTTTCCTGCTTCATTAGTTTAATACAGTGTAAGTTCAGAGTTACAGAGGCAGCCTGCTCTTCTCTTCCTTTACAGCCTATCTGGTGTTGCAGAGACAGAGGAATGCCAGAGGTCCTCGAGTTCTCATCTCCAAAGAGTTCTTATGTTTATCCAAAGCTGACTCGGCAGCATTAAGAGCAATGGAGATAATGATTGCTGCTGCCACTGCTGCTTCAAATCTAATGGGAAATCATTCCCATATCAAATACAGTTAATGGAAAAAAGTAAATTATTCAGATCAAGCAAGTTTGTTTATTTTCAGGCATAAATCATATTAATTCAATTTGGTTCCAAATTCATTATTTCCCCCTGACATCAAAAAAACCTTCAACCCCTCCAGAAATGCAGAGCAAGTTCGAATGGCTGACCTGTGTCACAGTTTTTACAGTGGAGCCCATTGTGGTAGCATAAAGGTTGGAGAAGATGGGTAGTGACTGGGAGGCTACCAGTTTCCTGGACCACAGATATGAATCTATACTAAGAGATAAAAGTGTAAAAAAAGAATAAAAAAACATCTACAGCAAGGGCTTTAACCTTTAGACTTGTCCACCACAGTGGCTCTGGACCCAACAGAGTAGACTGTGGCTGTAACTCATCCTTACCAAATGATTCATTAAAAAACTCCCAGTCTGTTACTTAGTAACTTTAAGTGCATTAGGGAGCTTTCAGATGTGAATTTGTATGTGTGTAAAAATGAAAAAGAGGGCATTACTATCAGGAAGATTTTTGTGGTTTAAAAAGGCTACTTGAGATAACTAAGAAGGGAATTCCAAGGTCTCCTTTCCAAGGTTACCAACTTTTTGACAATATGCTTTACTTTGAGTTAGATGACAAGCCCTGAAACAAGTTTTCTTTTTCTTCTTCTTTTTTTTTTCTTTTTACACTTTTTTGCTTCCTCAGCTGAAACTTTTAATGAAATGATTAAAGTTTTGGGATTTGACATTTAGTGGGTTCAAATTGGGCATGCAGTACACTTCCTGTTATAAATGACAGAAGTTGTAAGTCCTTCTAAGTCCCACGTGACTTGTGGCCCTGCACAACACACATTGAGATCCTAATGGGAGGCATTTAGAATAACATGAGCATACATGCAAAAAAAGTGAGATAATTTTCTCTGCCCTTCTTTTTTGAACACTCAGTATGCATTATACCATAAAATTCCTAAGTTTAAAGCTTTTACTAGAAACTCTTAAATTTAAACATGTCATAAATACTAAAAGGAACAATCATCTTTCTCAGACTCTTTATCTCTCATCCTCCACTTGTCACTCTTTATAATCAAAAATTACCAAAATCACTTCTTAACTTGAAAATGGCTCACTCTCATAATTGAGTGTTATCAGCTGATTGTTTGATTTAGCAACTTACACTTGGTGCATTGTTCTACATGAGCAGGCAAGCGACAAAATAACCCCACTTCTGCATCAAGGTTCACAAGAGAGAGAAGAGAGACTGGGAAAATTATGAGGCAATATAAACTTCCCTTTTAAAGAAGTAGCAACCTCAAAAATGTATTAAATTGTTACAGTACTGGGCAAAAGTCTTGAGTCATCCCTCATTTCTTTATATTTTGCTAGGAAATGGGAAATAGGTGCAACAATTTATTAAAACATGTGCAAGAACACATGGAAATACAGTATATAAGGCAAAAACAAAGTGTACAAATCTAACAAACTTGAAAGTCAATATTTAGTATGACCACCTTTATTCTTCAACACAGCCTGAACTCTCTTAGGCCGCTTTCTTGTAATTTCTGTAAGTAGTCTTCAGGAATAGTTCTCCAGGCTTCTTGAAGGACATTCAAAGCTCTTCTTTGGATGTTGGCTACCTTTTGTTCTGTTCTCTGTCAAGATGATCCCACACTGCTTCAATAATGTTGAGGTCTGGGCTCTGGAGAGGCCAATCCATTACTGATAGTGTTCCATTGTGTGTTTTCTATCCAGGTGCTTTTACAGCATTGGCAGTGTGTTTGGTATCATTGTCATGCTGAAAAATTAAGCCGTTGCCATTCAGACACTTTCCAGATGGTATTGCATGGTGGATCAAAATCTGACGGTACTTTTCTGTGTTCATAATTTCATCAGTTTTGACAAAATCCTCAACACCAGTGGTTGAAATGTAGCCCCAAACCATGAAAGAGCCTCCACCGTGTTTTACAAATAAACCTCCCTCCTGACCTCCTCTGTACATACCGACAAGAACTTGAAGTCCAGTCCAGTCAGTTCAGTTCTTGTGTAATTTGGCATACCTCAGCCTTTTCTTCCTGTTTCCCTTCCTTAAGAATGGCAGCCACCCTTCCACTGAGACCATTTCTGATGAGGCTTCAGTGAACAGTAGATGGATCAACTGAAGGGTCAGACGCATCTCTCAGGTCCTGTATCAGGTCTTTGCTGGATGTCTTCTTATATCTTAGGGACATGACTTTCAGATACAGTTCATATGCTAGATATTTTTTTTTTAGGCCTGCCACTTCTTCTTTTGTCCTGCACTTTCCTCAGATTTTTTCAGGACGCACTGCACACATGTTTTTGGATAATAGCTCTTTAGGCATCGCCTTGTTGGCCAAAAATACTGTTTTATACCTGTCAAACTGTGTTATCTTTGGCATTTTTCATAGATTCAACTAAAGAAATGGAAATAGAATATGTTTCAGTGACAGGCTGCTAGTAACAAAGTGCCTAAAGATACAATTTAAAATTGGTTCTTTACTAAGTTGTCTGTTAAGTGTAGAAACAATCTGGTTCATTCCTTGAGTTAGGGGCCTTTATGCTTTTGCTTGAATGACTCATAAGTGAGTATTAAGTTACTTAACAAACAGAAAAACATTCCTCTGAAAATAATCAGGTACAAGCTCTAGACTAAAAATGAACAAAAAAGCAGCCAATGTCCAAAGAAAAACTTTGAAAGACCTTCAGAAAGCCTGGAGAACTATTGCTCAAGACCACTTTAAAATTGCAAGAAAGTCTGGCTCCTTGGAAACAACATATAAAGAAATAAGGGAAAGAAATAAGCTCAATACTTTTGCACAGTGCTGTATTTTCCTAAAATTTGGCAATGTTCATAATGGTTGTAAAAATGGCGCCTAAGAAACATAATAGAACTATGTGGGTAATCTATAAAATTTCAGCCTCTGTGGTGTCTTGTGTAGCAGTGCAGCTCATTACATGTCTGATCATATGTTTGTTCTGTATGCTTGCCTCAGTTTTACAGATGTTTCCATGCCCTGCTGCGATGTGAAGCTCCTCGACGAGGCTCCAGCTTAAGGAGCTCCTCAAAGGTCCCCACCAAGGCCATGAGGGGTGTAGTAGCCGCTGGTCCCCGCCGTACTAATGATTTCCTATTTATGGTAGCCTCATTGGGCCAACCAGCCGCCACAGTGCCCCAACTGGGCCCCTCCTGTGAACCCACTATTGATGTCACTAAAGCCCCTTCTTCAGACAATAAACCTGTTGTAGTCTCACTAGTGGCCCACTGTGATGGCTGACAATTGGCTATATAACCATAAAACCCCAATGTTCCCATCAAGGAGGTCAATGATAACGAGAGAGGTGGTGTTACTGAGACTTAAAAAGCAGCAGTCTGCCAGTCCAGGTGGATTCAACATGGCTCTTGCATCAAATCTGGCCTGGCTAGTACAGATCATGGAACAAAAGTCATCAGTAACAAAAGGTAACCTTTGGCTGTCTCTGGACAATGTGAGCAACGATCAGAGATTTCAGCAAACCTACATAAGCTGGAAGTATGTGGGGGTTTTTTTACTGAGAAAAAGCACACATCAGCCTTTCTGAGAAAGAGCATTTAAAAGATGCTCTTATCACGAGTTCTGGAGAAACCACTGTAGATTGTAATAAAAGAGGAATTGTAGGGATAATTTTGTGCAATATCTCATTCTCTTAAAATGTCATAACAGTAGTGTGTTCAGGAGTGCAGGGGGAGGGATGTGATAGTTTTGTATTGATTGTTACTGACAGCAGTTACAAAGTGAAGTGAAATTGAAGAACACCAGTTGTTTACCACTCCAAGCATTCTGAAGTCCTTCAGAATCAGATAACTTTAATAATCTGCACAGGGGAATTGCTTTTGCAGCAGTTGCACAAATACGAGAAAATTGTAAAATTACACAAGAGTACAAGAAATGTAATGCAATAAAAGAGCATAAGAAAGCACAGAGGTGCAGAGTTTAATGGAAGTGGTAATAACTTGGTGAGAAAACTGAAAAGCTGAAGTCTCCCAACCAGCATATCTAGCAGTGGTGGTGGAGTTCAAAACAGTTACAAGCAAATATCCAAATAAGTGTGATGAA
>VVAS01117475.1:0-11545 GCA_015103295.1 Ptychochromis oligacanthus
ATTTTGAGCAAAAAAAAAAAAAAAAAAAAAAAAAAAAATACACTAATATAGCATAAAATGCTCACTGCTGACTGATGTAGCACCTTGAATTGAGGGTTAGGATTATAAATCTGTAGTCTTTACACTGATAGTACATCCTTTTTTAGCATTCAACTCCTAAAATGGTCAGATCCCCAGTCACTCAGTAGAAACTCAAACGCAATAGAAACTCATGCAAACACTGAGCTCTTACAGCCTTCAGCATGAAAATCTCACTTTCGCCAACTGACTTCAGTTTCTTGTTATACAAAAGTCCCTTAGAGGCTTCAGCCATTGCAGCTATTCAAAATCATAGCAATAACACAGCACGATAGTGCACCAGTTATTATAATACTAACATAACGTGCCATTATTCTGATCATTCTGAGAGATACTAATGTTTTCAGTGGGGCACTGTGCTCTGCTTTTTCTTCTCAAGAATTTGCCTTTCCTTATAATGTCGGAGAACATGGCAACAAGCTCATTTGGTTAGACTGTGATTTTTTTTTCTTTTCTTTTTTTTGGGTGGGTGTTGGGGGTGGGGGGTGGGGAGAATGATGTGAGATCCATAGAAGTCTAACCGCGGGCGCTATGTCAGGTTTTAAGCCCTCTGGAGGTGTCATGAAGTGACAAGGTGAGCCCACTTGATAATGTCAGTGATATAACCAGTCTCTCACCCACTCCCTTTATGTAAGCCTTGCTTGTGTGTATCTTAAATTAGAAAGGGAGCATTGCATGCGATCATGCAGGGTTCTTCAAAAAGCAATCCACTTTATGTTCCCCTCCAAATTACCTGATCAATCATTCACTAATGCTCTTCCTCACTTGAGACTAAACCAGCTCCTCTTGCTAATAAGAAATCTGTATCAGCTAAGTTGTGACAGATATGACAGGTAAGTGCTGCTCCACTGTGCTTAGGTTAGTAAAGAAATTTGCAAATCCCTTGAAAATAAACCATAGTTACAAAACAAAAATAATAAAAAATCACTGTCATCCTTTAGATGCATGTGGTTAGCACAATTTATTGTCAGCATAAAACGAGTTAATAGTCACTGAATATTTTGTTTTTATTTCTATTTTCGGAATGTTTAAATGTTTCTTCTATTTAAAATTCAGAGCTGCTGGAGCACTTTAATGTGCCAACACATTATGTTTATCTATCCTCAAAATGTCAACATCCACTGCATAGCCTTTTCTGTGAACTAAACAAATACTGGTGCCAGGATCTTAGCATTGTGCCAGGCATATTTTAATATTTGGTCAACACTGTCCTCTAGTGCTCACACTCTAGCACACACACATGCACACCACATGTTCATGTAATCTATTCTCATTGACAAGAAACATGATTTTTTTTCTTTTCTTTTTAAAACACTGTAAATAGATTTTCTAAAATTAATTCAACCCAAATAATGCATATTCTTTGTAATGTACACTTTCTACCCAACAAGAAGGTGACACTTAGATTTTACACTCAAAGCTGCATTGACGTCTTGTGGGTGCAGCAATCCTCCACATTGTACACAAAAGAGTAATAGTAAAATTGAACAAAAATGTCTGTGGCCACGGTTTTATTATCTGCTACCCTCAGATGGCTTTTAGTCAGGCTGGTATAGTCTGCCTAATGAGGCACGCCAAAATTACAGAGTGAGTGGCACTAAAAAGGAGGTGATGGCCAATCTCTCCTCCCCCAAATGGCCAGATCAGTCATTCACAACCAGCTGATCTTGTGAAGTCAAGTCAAGGTTAGGGTGTTCTGATCACCGAAATAACAGGAGGTGATGTAGATTTTGACAAAGGCGCAACAAATTTGCTATCATCTTGTCAACCAACTCTTGAAAGCCTGTAGGATATTAGAGATGTAAATAGAACATAATGGTGGCATTACGATTGTGTTCATTCTGCTCAGCTTTTGATGGCAACGTCTTTTCTCTGCAATTCAACACCATCTGGCTAAATTAGTGTAAGCGGGAGAACCGGAGCCAGTAGTAGTTAGGACAACCAGTCCTTCGTTAGGAGGCAATCATGATTTTTGGCCACTTACACATCCCATTTGTCAAAACTCGGATTTGAAATTGGATGGATAAGCCCATCTCATCTATTCACAAAGTAATATCACTACTTTCATGCATTTACAAAAAATGTACAAAAACACGTATGTTAATATTAAATAGTCAAGTAATCTAAATGTTTGTTTTTACCAAATGGCACAGAGTGTTCTACGTGATAGGGGCGGTGAACTTTAAGGGCATTCATGGTGTCATTGTGTACTTACATTTGCAAACACTCGTGTTGGGTCAGTTTACCAAACAAACAGAGCAGATCATACAGACCTTGTAAACATCTGTCTCTTCCAGCAAAAAGTCCCAAAATTTGCATTTATGACCCAGTTTACTAACTCCAAAACTCACCCCCAGTACTGTGAGAATCAAAGAGTACACTCATATCTAATCAGCTAATCCCACGGCAGCAGCTCAGTGCATTTAGACATGTAGACATGGTCAAGATGATCTGCTGAAGTTCAAACTGAGCATCAGAATGAGGAAGAAAGGTGATTTAAGTGACTTTGAACATGGCATGGTTGTGGGTGCCAGACAGGCTGGTCTGGGGATTTCAGAAGCTACTGATCTCCTGGGATTTTCCCACACAACCATCTCTAGGGTTTACAGAGAATGGTCTGAAAGAGATAAAACATCCAGTAAGCAGCAGTTCTCTGGGAGAAAATACCTTGTTGATGCCAGAAGTCAGAGAAGAATGCCCAAACTGCTTTGAGTTGACAGGGAGGCAACAGTAACTCAAATAACCACTCGTTACAACCAAGGTATGCAGAAGAGCATCTCTGAATGTACAGCATGATGAACCCTAAAGGAGATGGGCTACAGCAGCAAAAGACCACACCAGGTGCCACTCCTGTCAGCTAAGAACAGGTAAGTGAGGCTCCAATTCACATGGACTCACCAAAATAGGACAATAAAAGATTGAAAAAAACGTTGCCTGGTCTGATGAGTCTCAGTTTCTACTGCAACATTCAGATCAGAATTTGGCATAAATAACATGAAAGCACGGATTCATCCTACCTTGTTTCAACAGTTCAGGCTGGTGGTGGTGTAATGGATATTTTCTTGGCACACTCTGGGCTTCGTAGTACCAACTGAGCATCATTTAAAGACCATAGCCTACCTGAGTATCGTTGCTGACCATGTCCATCCCTTTATGACCCACAGTGTACCCATCTTCTGATGGCTGCTTCCAGCAGGATAATGTACCATGTCACAAAGCTCAGATCCTCTCAAACTGGTTTCTTGAACATGACGATGAGTTTGCTGCACTCAAATGACCTCCAGTGTCACCAGATCTCAGTCCAATAGAGCACCTCTGGGATGTGGTGGAAGAAGAGATTCACATCATGATTGTAAGGCCAACAAATCTGCAGCAACTGTGTGATGCTATCATGTCAATATGGACCAAAATCTCTGAGGAATGTTTCCAGCACCTTGTTGAATCTATGCCACGAAGAATTAAGGCATTTTTGAAGGCAAAAGGGGGTCCAACCCAGTATTAGCAAGGTGTACCTAATAAAGTGTCTGGTGAGTTTATATTTAGAGTGCAACAGGAGCTGTTAACAGGTAAGCAGTTAGTAAGAAGTAGGTAGAGTAAACATACATGTCAGCCAGCTTTATTGTGTTTTCTGCTGTGTTCACATCATCTCTTATTTGTCATAAGCAAAATTATTTTGTTATATATTCTTATAAATTCATGTGATTTAAGTTGCTTTCTTTTAAAACAAAACCAGAGAGTACTGTGCTGTTGTCATCAGATATGGTTAACACTCGTAATTTAAGCTCATTTAAAATATAAGATTTCCAGGGATTTCATCAGCACATTTGAATACAGTCTTACTTTACACTGTTAAGAGTCTTCATAATAAGCTTGGATTATGTCTTAGTCAGTGTGATGGGATAAATGAAATATTTGGTTATACTGGAAATGATATTTAATCAAGAGACTGAAGATAATATGTAACTAGAATATAACTACTTAAATATAGTAATAGAGGCACTACACATGGAGAACATGTTGCTCTCCATGCAAAGATTTGACACAGTGCTGAATGCACAAACATTTATTGTAGCAGAATCAGAAAAACAAAGTGAAAATCAAGCACAGTGGGCATACTCATAGGCATGAATTCACACATTCAAATGATGATGTTCAAATAATAACAAGCTTTCAAATGAATAAATCAGGACCTTTACAGGTTATTTCCAAACTGGTGACATCTAACAGATTGCTGATGCATTTTTCATGTTCCTCAATTTCATCACCGTGGTGAGCTTTTGGTTGCACTGTTATCACTGTGAGATGAGGCATCTGTCTCCCATCTGGGCTTTGCTGTCTTTCTGCAACACAAAACAGATTTTCTAAAGCAAACAAAAATGGCCCAGCTCCTTGTCTGTTCTTTGCACAAAAATCAATCAGCCACCCCACACACAAACCAATGCTAACACACAAGAATCAACATAAAAAGACATTCAATTTTCCTAATCAGACTCATTCAAGTTGCTTACGTATTTTTTAGGCTTGTCCATTGCTTGCTGGGTTTTTCTCACAAAAACTGTCAAATGTCACTGGAAATGGAACAGCCTGACGGGAGACTGTATACTTTTGACAACACAGAAGAAAAGACACGTCAGTGCAAATGATTAGTTACAAAGTATGCAATGCAAGGATTTAGAAGTTACATAGAAAAAAAATAGGTAGTGGATATTTTATCTGAAACCTTTGGAAGTTTGATGATCACATCAATGCTGTCTGATGAGGCATCGACAGCTGATACAGAAGCCTCCTGCTTGGCATTGCTCTCATTAGTCTGTTTAAAGCCGAGGAAGAGAGCCATGCCTGGGATGTACCTTTCAACACTGGAACAGGTAAAATCTCCTTTAACAACATATACCAATATGTGCCGTAAACACAGGAAATGTTTCAAGAAAGCTGCTTGAGAAAGTGAACAGAAGTCTTAACCTTCTTCATTCATCATTCTCGTTTCACCTCGCAACTTTTATTTCTTGATACAAACTGGACATTTAATAGAAACAAGGAGGCTCACCTTGAGCAATAATTGGCCATATCTTCTGGGATATTGGTCCACTGTACTTTGGCTTCAATTGCTGGCTTGGAACCAGAGGACTGTGCCGCAGCCATCAGTAACATTTCATAGGGCTGACACTGAGCTCCCCATCTGATGTGTGCCTAGAACAAACACAGCAGATCAATGTTGAAGCAAAACTGCACAAATAAACACATGGCTTTGAAGCTTTCATTGTAAAATATGAAACATTTAAAAAGAAGTGTTATTTGAAAAAGTATATAATAAAAAATATTAGGACATAATTGAATATGGTTTCTTGACTACAATGAAAAAAGCCAATGTATGTTACTCTTTCAAACTTTTAAAAGTATTGCATACTAGATAATATTTGCCCAAAACATGCTGATTGCTATTGTCTAGAGATCAAAAATACAGGCAGATATTTGCCAGCCATTTTTAATGTTACTAAGGAACATGTCCCCCAGCGAAACAATGCAGCTTTTTCATGTTGTTTTAACAGTCTGGGATTTCTCCGGTACAGATGAATAAAGAACATGCTGAACTTCAGTTATTAAGACTGTGACCAGGAAAAATGAAGTGCTCACTAAAATGAACCGTTAATTTTAAAATAACTTCGGTTTCATTCCATGAATTTCTTTCTTTCACTTGTCTCCCTTTATGTGTTTTTTACATTTACCTTTACATCAGATTGCACAGCAGTGTCGACACACATCTTCCAGTTTGCAGCTTGTCCAACATGGGACACAATCAACTGGGCCTTCAGAGTGTCTCCCTCAGACTGGTTGTACATGACTATTTCAAAACCCTCAGGTCTCTGGTAGCCACTCATGGCAAGGGCTTTGATGATGATCACAGGTTCGGGTGCTGAGGCCTAAGGAATGAGACAGAAACCAAGCCATTACTTATTTTATATTGATCATCTTATATTATATGGAAATTTATAATAATACCAAAGTGAATGTGCGTCACTGGTAGATGGATAGTAGATGAATAAGAAATTGGACTTAAATGTTTAGGCTGTTTAGTGTACCTCCATTATTGTTTCACGGCTGTGACGGGATCCTCTTTCACCTGAGGCTGAATTTGAATTTTCCTTTCGTTCTCTCCGGGTTTCATTCTGTAAACACAATGTAAGAATGAGAGAATTTGAACTGCTAAAAGGAGAAAAAAAACAAAAAAAACAAACAAAAAAAACAGGGGATCCAGAAATAACATTACAAAAGTGTCCAAATACCTTAAAAAGCATCCTTATGATCTCAAATAGTTCACTCATGCTCTCTGGATGTTTGTTGGGACCGGCATTAACCTCAAAGTGGATTTTGTCAACAGCTTTGGCTGCCTCAGCTAACGAAAGTGCACAAGTTACATTAGCAAGGACACCTTTAAAACCTAATACAGCCTTCCTTGTTTTGTGTTGTTTTTTGAAAAGATGTGAGAAAAGAAGCATGACACAAAAGTCATTTGTGTAAGTGACTGCACAGTTTCTGTATAGTAAGGTATGATGTATTGAACTTGCTGTCCATACCTGGTACTGCTTTGACTGCGATGTGGGTGTATCCTAGGATATAGTAGAGGGGGTATTCCTGGTTGAAATACTGTCTCTTCATCTCATACTCCACACAGAGACCCACTCCATAAATAGTACTCTTAGCACACATATTTGCCCTTGGTTGCCAGTTGTTTGGTCTTGGGCTCTGTTTGATGGCAAAAAATAAAGAAGAAAAAGAAGAAGAAGAAGAAAGTATATGTCTTCATTAGATGAACTTTTAACAGTAATCTTCCAAAGGTGTTAAGTGTACCTGTTGGGAATTAGACTCTTCAGGTATCATTGGTGTCCTTTTAGGGGATTCTGGCTCTTCAATGTTCCTTGAGATTGCATACACATTGGCGCTGCAAATTGAAAAACACAGATTTTTTAAATATATTGGTTGTATTGTTGACAGCATGCATAAAACTTAAGTGGCAGTTGAATATGCTGATGTTGATGAAGCTCAGCATCTGTCCTTCTGGCTAGTTTATGTGAAGTAGGACAAAGCATAGTGTAATGACGAATGTAAAAAGTGACAGTGGTGGGTGGGTACGGTTTGGGTTTGTAAAGTTATTCAGAATTGCAGACGAATATAATCATGATTTCTTTTCTTTTTTTTCTTTTCAGTTTCCTCTCGCCCACCAAAACATACCTCACTGAAAAGAGTTCATACTCTTTTTTACAAGCTGGAATGTCAAGTTCAAATATGCTTTTTCCAACATTGACCTTGGCAGAAAACTTCCATGGGAGTACAACAGGAGCTTTGCTTTTAAACTCAGCACCACACTGGAAAAGCTCTGTGTTGATCCCATAGAAAATCCAGAAGTCCTTTGTTAAGCTAAAAAACGGGGAAAAAAAGTTTAATAATAGTATTAAAATGTAATATTACGCAGATAAGTTAGGTTTACAACAGCAGTACAAAATGTTTGTTACATATACCGATTATAATTGCCAAATATACTGGAAATGTATATATTTTTAAATTACCCTATAGCACCATCAGTTTCCAGTGAAATATCAGAATTCAAAAGGTCTCCGAGACGCTGAGTTAGTGGTGGATTTATTGCAGCTTTAGCTACACAAAAATAACATTTTGTTTAGTATATTTTTCATTTATTAACAAATGCTGATTGGTATGTGCCGTAATGTTTTACTCCTTACCATTAACAGTGATCCCAGTGACTGACTGGTAATATTTGCTAATCTCCAGTGGGAAACCCAGGGTGGTAGCTTGCAAGTAACGGGCCTCAGAAGTCAAGAAGGGTTTGGTCCAATGCCATGAAAGTCCCTTTTGTAAAATCTCAATGGCAGTCCACAGAGGAGTTCCTTTTCCTGCAGAAGGACTGACAGCCTACACACAAAATCACAGGACAGCAAAAGGTTTGTAAAAGGTTTTTGCTTTTTGTTGATATCACTAAGGGCTTTGACATAATGCATCTTTAACACATTAGTAGTCTTTGTTAATTTATACTCTCACCATTTTGATGTACTCAAGGAGCTCCTTCTTGATGTCAGCAAAGAGAATCTCTTGTCCAGAGGACCGTGTATAGGCAGAAATGACTGGCTTGTCGTTTGGTAGAGATTCCCAGTTTTTAAGCTGAAAATAACAAAATATAATGGGAAGACACACCAGTTATCTCATGCATCATAGTACCATAGTACAGTTGATGCTTTTCCCTTGAGGTCTTAGATTAAATACTCACAACATTGTAAATAGCTTTAAAGTCACTGTAGCTAAGATCTCCCTTAAATCCAGGAATGCTTTTGCCAAACAGCTCCTTGAGTCCTTCAGCACGGATACCAAACTAGCATCAAAAGAAAAGAGAAGGATTACTATTTGTGGGTAGACACATTTCACTTCAATGCAAGTTTTTTTTAAGGGTAATAAATGTCACTGCACCTCCATTAGCTGCAGAACTCTACCAATGGCATAAAATTTGTCTTTTGTCATGATCTCAGTGGGTAAGATGCTGGATGGACCTCTTAACATACTGGCTTCGGCAGATGTGCCCATCAGAAAATCATCTGCATTCAGAAAATTAAAAATTGTCACAAAATGTTGTGTTTCTATTCTTCTTCTTCTTATTATTATTATTATTGTTATTTAAGCCAGGAAAGTTATTGCTGAATTTGAACACACCATCAAAGAAGTCCATTCGCAATGATCTGCTGTTGCCATAGCTAAGACGACCAAATTTGGGAGCAAGGATCTTCACAGCTAGGCTGCAGTAAGTTGAGCTATAGCAGAGAGTACAAAATCAATTAGGTATCATATAAACCGAATAAAAATACAGCACTTTTTCGTTGTTATACTCACAGATAGTGATTGTCTGGAGTCTTGGATCTAGCTACACTTTTTAAGTAGGAGTATGCAAAGCTAGCAACATAGATGTCTTTTTCTTCCTCTAGAAGTTCAGTCAAGGTGGAAATGAGAGCCATTGATGGCTTGGTGTCAAGCATGACCATGATGGCCAGCATGCGTGCCTCAGGGACAATGTCCTTTTGCACAAACACTTTCATGGAAGTTTCTTGGACCTGAAAACACAAGCATTATAATAATTAGCAGTTCAGAAAACCACTGTCTAAACTCACACATTTGCCAGCTACTGCGAAGGTAATTACTTTTATAGTTTAATGCTTGAATGCAGTCTCTTTGATCTTTGTCACTAACTATGAACTTTGAAAGACAAATGTAAATACAATACTATTCACCTGGTTTCTATTACGGTTACCTGTCACAATCAAGAGACTGAAATTATCTTGGATTGTAACAGCCCACATTTACATCTAAATGTATTGTAACTCTGAACTTGACCATATCAAAAAATGGACTTTTAAACTTAAATATGAGAAAAAGGGTGTGTGCTTTCCATAGACATGTTATATAAAAAAACAACAACAAAAAACTGCATGTCAGTTAATGTTCTTACAGTCTGAGGATCTCTGCGAGCTATTAGTCTCATAGACTGCACAGCAGCACTAATCACACGAGGTGACACATCTACGCGGTTGGCAGCAACTCCAGGGATGAAGCGGATGATGGTTTTAATGCTACTCGGATGACCTGCGTTGCCCAGAGCTCTCAGAGCGATGACCATCTCAGTCTCATTGCGATTCTTTAGACCCTCAGTGGCAATGTCCAACAGTGGCTAGTATAAATGGTAAACACAAATGGTGCCTGTTTTTAAGAATGCTTATTGACTATATGAGAATTTTACACATCGATAATAGATTTGATGATATTACAGTGCCTTACTCAGATAACTTCTCATCACATCATATTTCTTTTGGGGTCTGATTACCTGAACAGCAGATGCTGGACATAGTCTGTGATATACACAGTATCTGTACACCAAAGAGCCGTAGGAAAGCACTGCAGCAGGCCACAGATAAGGATTGGATTTAATGTTTTCCATGTTCATGAATATCTGCAAGAGATAGACACAGTCATTTTGACATTTTTTTTGGTACCAATCTAAATCATTCAAACATTTTCTCCATCTATAGTGTTAACTCACTTTAGCCTTCTCGACAAACTCAGTAGTAGCCTGGAGATGGTTCATGGTTAACAGAAGGGCTTGCAAAGCTTCATTTGTAGACACATCTTTTGCCTGAATCCTCTTTTGCAGGAATTTTAGGACTCTGTCATCATTGATCTCAGGAATCATGTCCAAGAAATAGCGTCTAATTAGTGAAAAAGCAGAGAGAACTGAGCCAATAAGAAAATACTTAAGATAAAGATTATCCTTCAAATAAACAAATGAAGGAGAAAAAAGAGATAAAGGCATGTAAGAAAATATCACATTTAACTGCACTGGTACGAAATGAATTATAAGGTCTTAAATTTAATTTACCAAAGAAAGCAGTTTCTTAGTCATTCATAATATCAAGTTATTCTTCACTGTTAATGTGCCAGACTAAATCCCACCTGAACTAAGAGAGTAGGATATTCAACTGAAATGGATCAGCATCAGACTTTAGAGGTAGCCTTGGAAAATTTTGTACTTGATAATGAAAAGCCTTTGTAAAGGTTGTCTATGAAATATTTTCATTTTGAGCCTTAAATAAAATGTTCCCAGAGGGTGCAAAGATATTCACAAAAAGTAAGTTAACTTATAAATTTTGAATTAATAACTTAATGATTTATTGCAACTTTACTCGTAAAGTTTGAGGTGAATCCTGTGTTAGGGGCTGCATTTACAACACCCATCCACCATCCAAACCTAGCCAATTTTGCACATACACATGTGCAACAACTTATGTATTATGGCAGCTTGTGAATGAAGTGGCAACAACTAGATGAATCCCCGTTAAGTTTGCTGAGTATCTTGCACCAGCATGAACAAATGAAGAAATACCCATCATTTTTCTGTTGCACTCTGCCTTTACAATTGTATGTATGCTGAACTAAGATGGGGAACATGATAAACATCACCCCCAAGAATAAACATGTTAGTACTGCCCCTGCAGGCATTGTAACATAATAGCAATTCAGTGTTTAAAGCCTCAAACCCTTACATGAGGAAGATGAGGAGCATTGGTACATTTAAATGCTGTTCATTTCCAATTAAATAACTGTTAAATAACTAATAACTAAAGTAGTAATTATTTTGTTGAATCATAACTTTATTACACAATAAATAACTGGCTGAAAATAAGCAGGGGGGGTCCAACTCACCTGCAATCATCATTAGCTGCAAATTGTGTCCACATGTCATCTAAATCCGCATCCTGAAGCACTCGCAAAAGTTGATACACCTTTAAGGTATCCTCAGTTTTTGCATTTTTAATCTGGTATTTATTATCCTCAGCCAGTTGTTTGATCATTCTGATAGCCTGTGAAAAGGAAAAGAGTACAGGTTAAAAGGTTAAAAAGAGAGATATCTTAT
>VVAS01117484.1:0-16148 GCA_015103295.1 Ptychochromis oligacanthus
GGTTGGTGGTTCGATTCCTGGCTGTTCCAGTCTGCTCCGGTCTGCATGCCAAAGTATCCTTGGGCAAGATACTGAACCCCGAATTGCTCCCGATGCGTTCATCGGAGTGTGAATGTGTGTGAATGGGTGAATGAGGCTTGTGGTAGATCTAAAAGCGCTTTGAGGGCTCAAAACAGAGCTGAGAAAGCGCTATATAAGAACCAGTCCATTTACCATTTACCATGAGGGCCTGATGTCCTTTAGTGGGACCTGTGCTGCATCATGCAGCTCAACTGGCATTCGCCTGAGAACACAAGAACTGGCAGGTCCACCACTGGCGCCCCATTCTCTTTACAGATGAGAGCAGGTTCACACTGTGCACACGTGAGACGTAAAAGAGTCTGGAGACACTGTGGGAAACGTTATGCAACATCATCCAAGTATGACCAGTTTGGCAGTGGGTCCGTGATGGTCTGGGGAGGCATATCCTTGGCGGATGTCCTCTCCTGCAGTTTACAGCAAGCTGAGCTGAAATTATTTTTTGATTAAGCGTCTGTAAACAAGATGAAGTCTTTTCCTAATATGCACAGAATCCCATTTCAGTTCATTTCCATGCTGGCCAATCTGACTGGACTCAGGAGACTGTTTGACTTTCCAAACTGAATCACATGGGTCGCCTCATTAGGGTCCATCCAAATATCATCATCATCCAGAAAACAAAGCTGACTGTGTTTCTTTGACTTACACCAAAAAGTCAATACACTGGTTGCAATAACACAAAACAATTGCAGATTTGTCAACATCTGCTCGTCACAAGTTTTTGACACGTCATATATTAAATTAACCATTAGAGAAAATAATCAACCAATTATTTACCAATAAAAATAACTGTGAGCTGCAGCCCTCACATCAAAAGTTCATTTCTTATTCATTTAATCATTAAACATGAGCTGGATAAACAGAGGGGGAAAAACAATGGACAGATTAACTAAAGGAAAGTAACTAATCACAACACTGTGCAGCAGGATAAAATTGGATTGTTTTTATTTATTTTGTTTATTTTTTGAGGTGGATTAAAATTGATTCCCTCTCCAGGTTTGCTCACACTGGGAATGAAAGCTCCGAGGCTTTGGAAGGCTCCAAAGACGGAGCTTAAAATAAAACCCACAGTAAATGCTTGGCATGCAAATTACAGGGTGGAGGAGGAAATCTGATTGTGCAAGACTATAAGGCGACAGGGAGGAACAAGTGGACTGTTTTATTTTTTGATGAACTCACATGATAGCACCATAGGAACTTCGGGTCTTTCATGAGAGCGTGCTCAGTCAGCTTTTTGTGGAACAAGTTGTACACGTCGGGCTCCAGGCAGTCCCTCAGCTGCAAAAACAAAACATGACATGAAACATCACTGCTTCATTGTGATGAGAGAAATTTGTGGCAGGTCTTATACCTCTCTGCAACCTGCTGCACTTTGTTTCCTGTGTTTTGGTATTGGTTTAATGTAATTTTGTACAGTTTACACAAAATACCATCCACAAGTCTTCCCTCTGAGCACTTCACTCTGTTTGAAAATGTAAGAGATGTTTGTGAAAGTGACCAAACACTCAAAAGTTAATGGTTTTCAAATATAAATATGTTCAATTTCATGTTTTTTGGCAAGTAAACAGAAGCACTTGGAATGAATTTAGGTCTGATTTAAGAGGCTCATTTTATTATTTGAGTTATTTTATAGTAGAAAACTAGAAAAAAACAAGTGTGCACACATCCAAGCCAAAAACTTTATAGGTGCCAGGCCCAAAATAATCCATCCATCTTTTTAAACTGGACAGATTAATAATTAAAGTAAATAAATAAATAATAATAATAAAAACAAAAATAAAATAATCTAATCCATCCAGTTAAGAAATATAAATAAAATAAATAAATAAAATGGAAAAAAATAAATAAATCAAAAAACAAACAAACAAACAAACAAACAAAATAAAATAATCCATCCATGCATCCATTTTTTTATATTTAAAAACAATATAAAAATATTTGAAAATAAAATAAAATAATCTGTTCATTGATCTGGTTAAAAATGAATGGATGGACCATCGTAGTTATTTAAAAAGTAAAACAAATTATTTATTTTTAAGTAAACAAATTAAAAAAATGAATATGTTGTGATAAATTTAATTCTTAAAACAGTTGTACAAATGTATGATTACAATCCACAGGATCTTGCAAGAATATTTTCGAGGACTGAATAGTGTGCAGACTTTTCTCCTTTTTCAGAACACATTGTAAATTTCTAGTATCAAATTCTGTGTTAATGGCTGAACCACAGCTCTGTTCTACTATCAAACCTTTAAATAATCAGTTTCATAATTTTACACAAGTATTTTTTTTTTATTCCCTTTACTGAAAACCAATTTAAAACAAAAAAAAAAAGGAAAAAAAAATTCCTTGGAGACTCTAACTCTGATGTAAACTGGAATCTTGGCTCATAAATCTGCTGGCTACACTGGAAACCCCTGAAGAATTTCCCACTGCCTCACATACTGCCAGGCAAATATATTCAAGATGCACTTTATGAGTAAATATTATAATAAGCTTCATTTATTTATACCACTGTTTATATTGCACATCTGTTTATACTTTGGGAAACATCAGGAAATCAGATTTTGCCTGAGTTGTCCTTTCTCACATCAGACACACTCTCGAGAGTAGAAATACTCCGTGGTTTAGGCAAAGGAGCTGTTTGGATAGAGCATGCAGGAGGCAGCATGCAAGACAACCACCTCACTGTGAATTCAACAGGCTGTCACCTGTGCTTTTCTCACACTGGCACAAAAGGACATCACACAGACTCTGTAGCAGGGAGGCAGCAGGTCAAAGAGTGCTTAATATCTGATCTGACTGTGTGGGACATTTGTGTGTCACATGCATCTCTGACAGGTAATTTCTAGAAAAGTTCAGGGCTGCAGTGAATGTGTGAAAACAGCTTTTGGGGGAAAAAAAAAGAAAAAAAAAGTGTAAACTCCAAATCACTGTTGGCGCCCTATGATCCTGATTTGTATTTTTATATTGTGTAAGACTCCCCTCGATCTAGGGACTAGGGCAGGGGTGGGCAGTATTTTTGGACTGTATTTTGCCTACATGTGCTTTGCAGGCTTGTAAATCTATCAAAGACACAAACTCCACAGCAGTCCCCATCAGTTCCTGGAAGTTTTCTCTGCTGTTTACATACTGTATCCCCATGACTGCACTTCCTCAGTGATTAAACAAAAATCCCACTCTTCGTGCAGTCAAAGCAATAAAAAAAAACAAAAAAAAAACACCTTTGCTCAGTTCAACACACTCTGCCTGCTCTTTAGGAAACATTGCATAGTCTCACTTTAAATAAGACATGGAAAAAACATCACCTGCTGTGTGTCATGTATTTACTGTCTGTAAGTACTTTGCAAATAAAAAGGAAAATAATGAAAATAATTTAAAGCTACGTTTTCAAAGAGTCACCAACTACTAGAACCATAGTTACAAAGCTGTGTAAAAGCATACAGTAATTACTGATAACCTGTTAAAAGAAGCATTTGTTCAAAGTGGAGAACTTTGACATATGTAAGAAAGAAAAAAAATCATATTTAAGACGCTTCACTTTCACCATTTCGTCACGTTTTCCCTGAGTTCACCTGTATATCCAGCGTGGAGAAGTAGCTGTCCAGTTTCTCAGGGTCGTTGATGTCAGGTTCGCAGCAGCTTGGACACACCATGTCTCGGATGTGTTTGTCTCTCACGGCAATGGTAAAGTGCTCCCTGAAGCAGCTGAGGCACACCGAACACTGACAGGACGTCAGAGACTGCATCTGGAGCACGGAGAGGAAAAGAAACAGACTTTAATAGCTGTGCGTTAAACATAATGTGCAGCGGATGGTAAACAGACCGCTCTCCCCGCTGACCCACCTTGCTGCGGGGGAAGATGCTCAGGCAGATCGGGCACTCGTTGTTGAGGAGACGCCTGATGAAATCTCTGTCATGTGACTCCTTCACGGCTTGCACCACATCCTCCAGGGAGTAGGTGACACCCGGCTCTTGGAGCAGCGACAGGACGAGCTCGCAGCGCCCCCAGCTGGGCAGGTCGTACAAAGCCAGCAGGCGCCTGCACATCCTCTGAAGGAAGCAAACCAGGACAGCAGAGAGATTTTGGTGGAAACAAAAACACTGCACTAAAAAAATAAGATCACTTCGAGGGATTTCTAGTCTAACCTGTTTGTCCGGGTGTTTGGGATCAATCGGCGGCTCAGGCTGGACCGTCCAGATCCGCTGGTGGAAAGGTTCGAGGATGGGGCGCTGGAGCAGAGACAAAGCCCCCTTCACCTCGCCTCCACTCTGCCGCAGGGCCTCCTCGCACTGGGCTACATCCTGGAAGCCCATAGAGTATAGCTCCTTCATCTGAACACAACGGGGACCAAAAAAAAAGGTTAAACTGTCTGCCGTGAAGAAAGGACCCACATGTGAGTCAATATTTACACCGCTGATACACAATGTCAAACACGCTACTTAAACATAAACAAATACCACATTAACCACACAATAGTGAACTTGCACTAAACAGCAGTTTCCCTTTTCTGCACACATTAAGACCTGCAGATATAATGCCACTGTCTCACTATCACTTTCTCCCCTGCATTTGTATTATTACAACAAGACAGATGTGTTCCACATTTCTAAAATGCTTCCATCACACAGTTTACAGGTCTTCCTTTTAGTCCTCTGTATCAGGATGAAGTTTCTGCTCTTTCACCAGGGTCAAGAGGTTTGAAAAACATCAAATCTTCACCAAACTACAGACCACGTTCTGAGTTATCTTTCAAGGTCAGAAAACGGGGAACACATCCCAGAGGCGTCCCATTGTGTCCATTTTTTTTAAAGCTGTAAAAAGCTGCTCAAAGTTTGTTGAGACTTTGCGCCCCCTTGTGTTGTCCATGCATGAATAAAGACACCAATACTCTGTTAGTCCACAGACTAACAGCAGGTTTCTTTTTATTCATCATCTTCAAGGTTTCTGGCACTGTAGTGAAAACATTTTTATGTTTTTTAATCCTGTGAGGTCTAAGTCATATGTGATTAACCTAACCAACCCCATGTTTTGGAGAAAAGCAAAAAGGACTTTTTTTTAATGTGTGTCTCCTGACAAAGAAACAATTTTCTACTGTAACTCACAAAATATTTGCAGTATGAAGGTAAAATGTTGCATGGCCCCCTTTAATATACTAAAGTTATTGTATTTAAAAAAAAAAAAACATCTGTTTCTGAGGAAGTCAGGTGGGAAAGAAAGGTGGTGAAAATAGCGAAACAGTAAGTGTGCATTTAAGAGAATTAAATGTGTTTTCATTCTCCCACCTTGACTTTTCGATCTCTCAGCAGCTGCTTCACAGCTTTGTCGGTGTCTCCTCCTGCTTTCAGCCATGCCTGCTTGGCCTCAGCTCTGGACAGCTTCACGCCGTCCCCTGTGGAGTTTGGACTGCTCTGCTCCGACTCCTCTGCGTCTCTCTCCACCACGGGCTGCATCTCAGCATTCCCCGTTTTGTAGTTCAGCTGAACGGAGGCGGCCATGGCGCAGATTTCATCCAGCAGGTGAGGCAGCTCTGAGGCCAGCCAGTCGCAGGGGTTAACGTTGCTGCCGCCGCACACACACAGAGCGGCGTACACCTCCTCCGGGTTGATGCCTCGCTTTTCTGCTTCCTGTGAATAAGAAACAGGATGTGTCACCTCTCCTCTAGCATTTTAATACTGTCATACTTTATTTTCAGGGAAGAGACAAAAAGAAAGAAAGACTTGTGTTTAAAATGTTTTCAGGCTGTAGGGTGTGTCGGTTTGAAGTTGTCGCCATACTCTGATGTGACGGACGAGAGCCAGTCCATCTTCTTTCAACGTCTTCTGCCTCCTCAGCTCCAGGTTGACTCGGGGCTTCGGCTGAGGCTTTACGCCTGGCTGAAGTTGATCCTTCGTGCTGCACGGCGTCTGCTGCAGAGACTGCGGCAGAGAAAATCCTCCGGAGTCTTTAGGGGACATGTTGCACACCTCACACACCGTGGAGGGCTTGGTGTTAACGTATGTGCAGAACTGACACGTCCACTGTGAGATGAAGAAAGGAAAAAGAGACCCGATTCACGTAAAGCAGACTAAATAAAAACAAAAGCATGCATTAGATGTCTTCAGAGGCTTTGTTGGGACACTTCCATCACTTAAACTAACTTGAGTGCATCCCCAAGTGAGACTGCAACTCATGCAGACTATTTCCTAAGTTACATGTGAGAAAAGGCAACTTCAGACAATGTCCCAAACTTATTCTCAGCTGTAGCTTGAACATGACTTTGGACACTATTAAAAAACATTAGATCCTCCTACAATCTGCGCACGAGGTACGAGGAACAAGAGCTTTCAGGAACGGTGACACTTTTTTCCGGAGAATTGATTGGTCATTGGTGATTTGGTATCTGTTGATCTCTAATCTTGAATCTAACCTGCTTCAGAGCAAGATACGTCTGCAGTCTAAGTTACCATGGCAATGTACCCGGGTAAGAAGTGAACCACCTTGATAGGAGTGAAAACCCAGGCTTAACCCTTAAGTTGGCAGAAACACTAACACACACCCAACTTTTATAAATCTCCCATGTTTGAGAGCACCAGCTTCCATGAACAATCCATCCATCCATTTTCTTCCACATCCAGTTCAGGGTCGCGGGGGGGGGCTAGAGCCTATCCCACCTGTCAGAGTGAAAGGCGGGGTACAACACAGAGAGACAGACAACCATTCACACTCACATTCGCACCTACGGCCAATTTAGAATCACCAGTTAACCTAACCCCACTAACTGCATGTCTTTGGACTGTGGGAGGAAGAGAGAACCCACGCAGACACGGGGAGAACATGCAGACTCCTGGCCCCGGCCAGACGGTGGATTCGAACCCAACAGTGCTATTCACCGCGCCACTGTGCTGCCTTTACAAATCTGAGACTAAATTAAAATCTAAATTCACTTTTACCTACTGATAAGTACTGATCCTAGTCTACTGACTAATGCAAGAAAAGCTGACTATGTCAACAGAAATAAGTTATATTGTTATTTCTAAGGACACTGTCGGTGTAACACTGGGAGCACTAAACCTCATTTTTTGTTTCTGTAAGTCTATAAAATGTTTGTTTTGTCCTACATACCATGTAAAATCCAAGTATAATCTATTTATAATGATACAAAACAGAGAAAGTTAGTTACTCCAACAAATCTGAGAAGCAGGAACAAAGGAAATTTCAGTGTTTTGTAAATTTTTAACAATCAGCTGATCAAAGTAACTTTTTCTTTTTTTTGTAGCTGGACTACAGTGAGCTAAAGATCTGGATCTTCTGTTGCTTCACTTGTTTTGTCTTTTGTCTCCTTAGGAATTCCCATACGTTATGGAAGTTCAGCACTAAATAACCCAACAAGAAATCACTGCAAATAAAGTTAATCTCCACAGAGTGGACACTAACAGAACAGACACCACACAGGTTTTCATTCTCAGCTTCAACATCATCAGCAGCAGCGAGACAAACCTTTGATCCCGAGTCGGGCAGAGATCTGAGGCTGGACATCTCCGAGGAGACCGGAGGGCGAGTGGCCAGACGGGGGCGCTCACACACCTCACAGAGGATGCTGCTGCCTTGATTCACAACAGTGCAGCTCTTACACTGCCACTCTGAGGGATCAAACAAACATAATTTTAAATTAAGTTGTTTTTTTTTTTCCCAGTTAGAAATCATGCTGTCTTCAAACTTCATTACATTATAAACATATTGCTCATCGTTTAAGTAAAAAAGATCATTATTCCCGATGCAAAATTACTTGTTTTAGTAAATCTTGCATTATTTTAACTTTGTTTAGTAACACAGGGTGTCTACAGGTGTGAGCAGGTTAAATTTAAGATTTTAAGACAATACCACCTTAAATAAAATTTAAGACCAGACTTGCAATGAAAAGACACATCAAAAGTGATAATGATATTTTTAGAGTAAATACACTGAAATAAACAGTAGGGGAAAATTAAAGTATTTGCTTGAGTTTAAAGCTACTATTAGTAGCTTTATTAGTCTGTCTAACTTTTGCACCAGTGGGTGTGTTGTACCGTTTTCAGGTGTGCGCAGCTATTAATTTCTGGCATTTCTTTTTAGCTACCCACATTTCTTAAAGTCCTTTTGTATTTTTTTCTGGCCTACATTTTAAATAAAAAATTATGTTCTTAATTACTTTCATATTTTAAAAAAAAAAGGTTACCTCTACTCTTTGCAAACCCTTGTGGTACAACCTGGTATTACATGAAAGCACAGTACATAAAAGCTTTGGACATAAAGCCATAACATTCGTTCTTATTCTCTTGGAAAGTTTCAGGTTTTTTTTAAACACAGGAATTTACAATAAGTACCTTTAAAAACATTGTCCATGTTATGTTATGCCTTTGTAGGCATTTCCAGGAGCCAGTTTTAACCACAAAAATATTGATTACTATCAATATTCTCAAGCCATTTGAGGATTATCATCTTGAGAGTTTCTACTAGTGCATTTTAAGCCTGCAGGTCCACTGGGCCTAGACGGCCCCCATGATAAACCTAAGCCACGGGGATGTATCCATCCATCCATTTTCTTACGCTTATCCAGTTCAGGGTCTCGGAGGGGCTGGAGACTGTCCCAGCTCTCACAGATTGAGAGGCGGGGTACACCCTGGACATCTCACCAGTCTATCACAGGGCTAACGCAGAGACAGACAACCATTCACACTCACATTCACACCTACAGCCAATTTAAAATCACCAATTAACCTAACCCCACCTACTGCATGTCTTTGGACTGTGGGAGGAAGCCGGAGTACCCGGAGAGAAAACATGCAGACTCCAAACAGACAGAGCCCAGCCGGCCGGTGGATTCGAACCCAGGAGCGTCTTGCTGTGAGGCAACAGTGCTAACCACTGCACTGCAATATGGTTTGCTGTATAAGTTTTTATGCATGAGCTAAAAATCATTAAATTAACTAATGTTTCTTATTAGCCTTCTGTTGCCATCAACTGTTTGTACACACATGAAAACAGCCTGATAGAGGTAGCAGAACTGTAAGGTGCAGGCTTAAAGATGCAGTCGTATTGTTTGGTCTAAATAGGCTGAAAACAACAGCATTTTGTGCTGGAAGTTCTCGCATGATGTGACCAAAAAATACTTAGGACCCATTCAAACTGAAGACTTTTAAAAGACCCACAGACACCCTGTAAACTGCTGTACATGTAAACTTTTGGTCTCACCTGCGTTTGGTGATGCCGGAAGTGACACGGAGCTTTCTTGAGCGGTGGACGCAGCCGTGGCGAGACGAGGGCGTTCGCAGGTTGTGCAGAGAACAGCTCGCATCTCGTTCACTGTGGTGCAGTGAGCGCACTCCCACGGTGACAGAGACGGGCTGCAAAACAGCAGAGAAGGACATGACATTTTATTCCATCTCCAAACGACAAAAACACATCTTCAAACTGATCCAAACTTCCTCCCACAGCGTGCAGGACAAATCATGGCTGTAGACATCCAGATGTGGAGATTTTTTTTTAGAATTAGGATCTCTACAAATAACAAAGATTACATTTAAGGCCTCTGAACACCAGGGTAAGATGGGTAATATCAAAACAAAACATAAATTATGATTGTCCTTATCAATATTGTCCCAAGTTTGAAACATCTTTGACATACAGCGCAGTTTACTCTGTAAGCATTTCCAGACACAGGCTAGTATTCTCAAGGCATTTGTTGTTAAACTTGCATCTTTCCATTCAGCTGATTAAAGTTAAAACTGAGTAAAGCTGATTTCTCATCAGCTTTACTAAACCCAGCAAAAAATTATGGATTTTGATCACAATTTCCAAAGCCTGAGCAGGTCAGGTGGTTTAACCTGAACTCTAACAAAAGAGATGGTACACAAATCCCGGCTTTGATCTGGTGCCAAATAAAGAGCTGAGCGTGGCTTGTTCTCCTCACCTGGATGTTTTGGCAGGTGTGATAATTGTCCTGTTGTGCCCTTTGCGGTCAGGGTGGCAGTGGTAGAGCTTGTCACACTTCAGACACAACCTCTGGAGGCAGGTGGAGCACCAAGCATGGACAACAGAAATGCCACAGATGGTGCAGGTGTCTAAAAAAAACAAACAAAAAAAAAACATGACGTCAAGTTAAAGCAACCAAGACAGCAACAAAAGTAAAAACTGCGATATGTTGGGTTTTGGTTTTGATGGTGTAACTCGACTCACCCTGTTTGGTTTGCTGTAATTTGTCTCTCTTGTGACTGGCTCTGTTGGGGTGGCGGTGGAAGAGGTCATCGCATGCATCGCAGAAATGTGGATTGTCACATGATGGGCAAAACAGAGACCCAGCACCGCCACACAAATTGCACTCACTCACTGCAGCAGAGCCTGGAGACAAAGAGAAAACAGTCAATAGCTAGAATCATATGAAAAAGAAAGTACACCCCCTTTCAATTTGTAGGTTTTACATATCAGGACATAATAAAAAAAAAAAAAATCTGGTCCTTCCAAGGTCTTAAAATTAGGTAAATCCAACCTCAGATGAACAAAAACCCATGACATAATACACCGTGCCATTATTTAACAAAAACTAAGCCAAAATGTAGAACCGGTGTGTAAAAAATTAAGTGCAGCTTGTAGAACTTGTAGCTTGTAGCCTGTAGAACCACTTTTAGCAGCAATAACTAAGTAATCATTTTCTGTATGACTTTATCAGACTGATTCATTGAGGTTTGTGGCCATTTGTTTATGTACAGCTCTCTTAAGGTCCCACCATGGCATTTCAATCAGACTAAGGTCTGAACGCCGACTGGGCAGTTGCAACACCTTTCTTTTCTTTTCCACCCATTCTGTGGTGGATTTGCTGCTGTGCTTGGGATCATTGTCCTGTTGCATGACCCAGTTTGGGCCAAGCTTTAGCTGTCAGACAGATGGCCTCACATCTGACTCTAGAATACTTTGCTATACAGAGGAGTTCTGCAAGGTGCCCAGGTCCTGTGGCTGCAAAAGAAGCTAAAATCATCAACCCTCCATCATTGTGCTGACAGTTGGTATGAGGTGTTTGTGCTGATATGCTGTGTTTGGTCTCATCTGTTCAAAGGACATTGTTCCAGAAGTCTTGAGGTTTGTTCAGATGTAACTTTGCAAACCTAAGCTGTGCTGCCATGTTCTTTTTAGAGAGAAGAGGTTTTCTCCTGGCAAACCTTCCAAAAAAGCCATACTTGTTCAGTCTTTTTTCTAATTGTGCTGTCATGAACTTTAACATTTGGCATACTAACTTGGGCCTGTAGAGTCTGAGTTGTAGCTCTTGCTCTTGCATTGCACAGTCTGACCTTGGGGGGAATTTGATGGGATGTCCACTCCTGGGAAGATAATAATCATTCTCAGTTTTTTTCTGCATGTTTGGGCCCCACATTGTACATTACAGAGGACTGGTAGCTCTACAGTAATGGTAGGCCCCTCTGCTGCCTGGTGGTGATGCTGTCACGGCGACAGGACGATTGGACTGTGAAGCAAATTGCCCAACCCCATCTCAGACTGTCAGGTGTGGCAGCGGCTCACCTGTTGATGGTTTCGGCACCTCAGCGGGTTTAGCAGAAAGAGGCAGGATCTGAGGTATGTCTAGCTGTGGCTCCTCTGCAGGCAGCTTAATCACAGAGTCAGTCACCAATTGATCCTTAAGAAGCATCACATGCAAAAATAATAAAGATTGAAAAGTACTGATGGTTTTGAAATATACAGTATCTAAATTCAGTCTCTGGTTTTTGTTGGAAAATGTGCACAAAAAAAGTATGTTTTTATCTTGTGTTATTTTTCCACTGACAGCCTTTTCAAACATGTGTACACACCTGAGGGATGATGAGTGGGATGATACCTTGGAAGTGTTGTATGTGAGGATGAGTGCCCTGAACAAACAAACATAAGAAAATGGAACATAAAAACAGCTGCACACAGATGTTACCAACGATCAGATCTGCTTAGGAGCCAATACAAACCTTTACTATCATATCCACTTCAGTGCGTAGTGTCATGACCTCCAGCGTCACCGCTGCAACTTTTTCAGAATCTGGATCTTCGACTTCATCAGGAAAGCTAAGGCCATCTACCTGCTGGCTGGTGTAACCGTAGAGATACAGGACCCTGCGGCCTCCCTGTGGACCAAAACCAGGATTCAATCCGAATGTTTTAGAGAAAGCTGAATTGTTCTCAGACCTTCTGTGGACCAAAGTCAAAGTTTCTGTAAAAAAAGCCAGTGTTTTTCTCACTTTGATGGCGTCCACTGTGGTCCTGAAGACGGGGTTGTTGTGCTTGACGCTCCTCCAGTACCTGGGCCTGGTGGGACAGGTCAGATTACACCCATACTTCTCCAGGATACTCAAGGCCTTGATCAGTCGACTTAAAGACTCCAGGACCTTTTGTGGAGAAAAATTAGTAATGACACTAATCAGTTTGCCTCCATTATCCCACCACATGAGTTAGCTGTGTAACACAACTCTATTCCCCCTATCACAGCCAAAAACTACATTCATGAGTATTAAAATATGATGATATTAGAAGATTATTTTAACACAGAAGGCATCATGGCTAGAAGACGAGCTTCGTATTAAACTGTAGGTAAAAAGGAGACTTTCCATATGCTAGAACATTTTGACTTTAGACTGTGGCACTTGGAGTGAGTGTAAAATTTAAGTGAATTAAAAATGCAGAATTTAGACCCACCCCTATGTTCTTTGAGGGCCTGTAACTCAGCACGTTGTCATAGCATGAAGGTAAAATTTTAGAATTACCTCCTTAAATAGACTAAAGTTACAGGATTCAGACTGCTCTAAACACAGAGTTTCAGAGAGTTTTTTCTACTCTTGGCTCTGTATGTCATAGAGAGAGGATATCTCTATGGTCATTTCAAAATCTTTTTTTGATGGGCAGCCAATTAAAAGAAAGTTGTCTTAAAGGGGGAGGGGCTAAAACAGCTTGTTTCAGGCAGAGGATGAACTGAGGGGGTTGCATGAAGGCCAAGTATGAGATAAATAAGGATTATTTTGAACTGTCAATCATGCAAAGCTACTCTAGTAGAGGCCCAGAATAAAAACATGGTGTCACAAATGAGCAAAACAGATCACCTTTAAGCTCACTGTACTGAAATACTGCAGCCACAGTTTGTAACCATCATCTATGACCACTGTGTTTTGAAAAAAAAAAAATCAATAGCAGGCAATGTCTGAAAAACCAGAAGGCTGTTTAACAACACTTGAGGATATTTCTTCTTCACTCCCCAGCTGGTCTCTATTGTTGTTTTGAACAGTAAACAACTTGAGGGAGAGTCACAATCACTGAGTAGGCTGAATTTTTTTCATCCAGATGCTTAGAAGAGTGTTTGGAAATATCTTCCAAAGAGCAGTAAGCATTTTTAATGGACCTTTGGGCTGCCAGTTAATGTATGCTGATAAAGAAGGGGGAGCAAACGGACTAGAAATCCTGCATCAAGCAGCACTACGAGAGAAAACTACCTCCTGTTTGATGCGACCCACAGAGTTCTCCCTCAGCATGTCCTCCGCCGAGACGTGACGGTACTTCTCCGACAGAGGCAGCGCGATGGTGGCCATCGTCTGGATCTCAGCCTTCACATCCTGGGCCGAACCCGAGGAGGAGAGGAGAGACTGGGCTCTTGCCCTGACCTCGTCCATCTGGACCGATGCAGGACTGCAGCTCATTGCTGCCAGAAGAGGAGGATGACATCTTAGAGATAATTTAGCAAGTTATCTGTGCATCCAGCTCCTCAAAATAGAGGATTAAGTGCTTGGTCTTACCAAAATTGACTGTTGGTCTTACAAAAGAAATAACGGATTAGCTGAAAATATAAAAACAACATGTGAAGCTGAACAAAAAGCAGCTTTACTAAGAGAAAATCAAGACACGGTCAGTCACCTGTACTAACAATTAGTAATAATAAGGTAATAGTCATTTACATCCATTAATTAATACATTTTTAAGAACTCAGGACTTAAACATTATTGGTCACGAAACACCAAAACCTCATAAGTGTTTCTTTAAAATTTAAAAATATTTAGGAGTCATATTTCTAAATAACAAAAATAACTCTTCAATCAGTCTGAACTGTGGGGCTTCATTAAGATTACTATACACACAGTTTATTATTAAACATAATGTGAAAACTAAACCGTTACCGATGCACCAATTAGTGCAGTTTTACAGGTATACTGTGTGGCTGCCTGCAGGTGGAACACATGTTGCCATGTTGGTTCAGGTCACACCTCAATCCACGCTGGTATGCAGGAACAGTTTGAGGCCTTAGGCTGTTTTCTGTGTGTAGTGAGATTTGTTTCTTATGTGTGCTTTAGAGCTGCTTCCCCTGCGCAGTTGAGGGCAGCTGGTTTATTGGCATATCTAGTATATCAGGGTTCAGTCGTGTAGTTTTTAAAGATGTCATCAGTGTGTATTTGAAATTTTTGCTTGCTGTTTTTGTTAATATTTCTTTGCAGAAAGACATCACTGGGTCATTAGCTGCTCCTGCTGTGAGGCTACCTTTGTTGTTTGTTTGTTATATTTTCTTAGGTTTTAATCTTCTACCTACTACTCTGTTCACACAAACAAACTTACAGCTGATTTTGTAGGCTAATCCTTTGTGTTACTTAGCTCGGTCACAATATCACAATCTCCACGTGATTACTGTGGTTAAAAGATTTCACTTCAATGATTTTATCTGAAGCGTAGTATGTGGAAAAACAACAATAGTGATATGAGCCTGCACATGAATGTGCGAGAGAGCGAGAGAAGGGCAGGCTGCATGTATGTATCTATGTGCATCTTTGGGGTGTGTACACGCAGATGTTGTGTGTGTTCAGTCAACTCATTCCTGCTTTTTACGATATCGCTGCTCAAGTTCACAGCAGGCCAAAACGACTCTCAGGCCACCGGGAAAAGTCCCGGTGTTCCCAGCAGACAACCTGCCACTGTTGGCTGCTACTGGACATCTGAAGCTCATTTTGTTAGAAGCTGTTAGCTCGACCCCTCTCTCCACGTGTCTTTTCCCTGATTTATCTGCTCACACCTCTGTGAGAGGAGGAAGAAAGAATTCGAAGATCCACAAACTGGGAAATAAGAAGCGGGAGAGTGTAGACTTTGCCCTATTAGCGATAGCTGGGAAGTAAACTGTAATAAACTCTTAACTACAGCTCTTTGCTCCTTTCTCTTTAGGGATACGAAACAAAAACCGGCTCCAAATTATCCAAACTTTTGGAATTGTCATCAGTTTCCTTTTTCATTGCCGGCATGTTTTTCTGACACTCAGTGCTCAGAACAGTTAAGCTGAAGTCACAGCAGTGAAGACTTCTTTCTGCTCTGTTCAGGCTCCGAGATAAGAAAACACCTTCACTAACATCATAAAACATGAGACCAATACACACTATTACCAAGGCTGGTTATCATGATCACAAAGTCCCACAAAAGTCCTGCATTTTTGGTTCACTATGAAATAATGCAAAAAAAAAAACAAAAAAAAGCAAACTCACTCCCAGACTGTGTACAGAAATGTTCTGAAATGCAGGACAGCAAAGATATGATTTAAAAGGTACAGCTAAAACTGGATTAAAAGGAGATGGATTTCTGTTGTTTAAATTAGACAAGAACTACCAGATTAGAGTTTAAAAGTCTCTCAGATGAGCACTGCATTTCTAAGTTGCTATATTAGAAAACTATTTTCACACCGAAGGAATCGGAGCTAGAAGATGAGCCTGGTATCAAAATCAAGGTAAAAAGGAGATTTTTCATATGCTGTAACTACCAAGGCTTGTTTCTGCTCCTCAGTGTCATAGACATTAAACTGGTGCAGGTTTGCTGTTGAAACTATGATACAGTCCATGATACCGATGCTCACAGATAGAAAGAAAAAAAAATCCATGTTGAACAAAAACAAAATTTTGGCTTTAGATAATTTGGTTACAGTTTTTAACAGAGTTTAAATGTGTTTTTGTCATGTGGAAATCTCCTGCAAGATACACTCATAAAAATGCCATAGTATGAAGGTAAACCTTGTCTTGTCTTTATTAAATATAATGAATGTATTGTACAAATAAATCAG
>VVAS01117547.1:0-10033 GCA_015103295.1 Ptychochromis oligacanthus
AAGGCCTAAGTGGGACACTTCATCCAATAACCAGCTATCACCTGCTCCCGTCTCCATGGTAACATACCTCCATCCAGGCTGTTCTGGTTGAGGATGAATCCGTCGCAGCAGGTGTCGCGGCTGCAGCCGTCCTGACAGAAACGATGAACGTCGGAGAGAGATGTTTGCCTGGAGGAGAACACCTGAGTCCTGAACACACCTGAGACCACCTTCATCATCCGCATCCTCACAAAACTCTGCTGCTGCTGCTGTTGTGAGGAAAACTCCACACCTGAAACACACACACGCTCGTGCACTGAACTGAACACACAGGTACACACAGCTCGAGTCACCTGACTCCCATAATAACTGTACCTTTCTTCCTGATGACCAGCAGATCTGAAGCTCCACCCCTCACTCTCAAAGAGCACCTCAGCGAATCAAAGAGCTCGGCCAGAGGATTACCCAGAAAACCACTGGCCTGAAGAATCACACAGAGAAACACACACACACAAAAAAAAGTTTCGTTTTAAAAACAGTTTACTGTGGGAATAACCTGCTGTTGTCGCCCTTATTTATGTGTGTAGTGCAGGTGTGTGTAGGTGTGTACCTGCTGGGAGGTGTTGCAGTGTGTGTTCAGCATGTGTGTGCTGTACAGTTCACACTGAGTCTGTCTGCTGAACAGCGCCACATGGTGGCAGGAAGACTCTGCTGCACACGCTGTGAGAGAAACAAACAGCAGGTACAGTGGACACAAGTTTTTATACTACAAAGTAAAAGTACTCCACTGAAAGATGCAACTTAGACCAGCAAAGTATAAAAGTGTTAAAAGAAAAATTATCCAGTTTTGATAACAAGTCATTCCAGTAATTCCAACTCTAAAAGTTAATCATTCTAAGTTTGGCAGAGTTGGAAGAAACTCCTAAAAATAAGACAGATGTGGGTTACCCCGGACACAGGTTGTGAGGTCAGAGGTCATCGTCTGCAGGACTTCAGTGTCTTCAGCTCCAACAATCAGATCTGATCTGGGAACAGCTTGAAACCTGCTGAGAACTACAACGTGCACACAGAAAATAATGAGAAAGCGCAACATACAAACATCTGAACAGCTGCTCTCTGACTGGCTGCTGCATCTTCACCTGAGCACTCGTCATCAGTCAGAGTCGTATCGGTGCTAGTCCACTCGAGCTCCTCCCCCTCGCTGCTGAAGCACCTCCACCTGCCGGAGAGGACGTCGGGCTGCGCTGGCAGGAAGTCACCTCGCTGTGAACACCGCAGGCCCCGCCTCTGGCACTTGGTCACACCTGAGACACACATGGCTAAACTATCACCTTCTTCATAAGAGCATTTTAAATTTTACTGCTAAAAACGTAACACTCTGAAAGTGTTGGACAGTGACACTTCTCTATTAATATTCAACATTCATACTGATTATAGATCAGATATCTTTAGATGAACTAAACTAAACTACTAACTAAGGTTTATTATAGAAAAATTATAATTGAAACACTATCTAATCTAAAGCACATGTGGTAAAAGCAGTGAAAAAATGAGATAAAATTCAAACATAATAAACTCACACAAATTAACACATCATAATATAATGTAGATGTGAAACATGTAGCACAAATTAAAGGTTGACTAGGTTAAAGGTTAAAAATAGCACAGTATACACAGGTTTTGGAACTTCAGTGTCTTATTTCAGCAAGACATGTCCAAACCACAATCTGCATAAAACATGAGATAATATATGCAGACGCATTAATGGGGATACAGTGAAAACAAAAGCATCATCTGCAAAGATGGAAACAAAACAAAAACAGCTGATTAATTCTCTTTCAATGAATTAGTTGAGGAATTAATCCTGGTTTAAAAAGACTCACATTCTCTGACAGATGAAGCTCCGGCAGGTGATGTGCCTCTGGGACACCTGTTGCAGAAGTCCCGCCCCTCTTCATCCTGATAGGTCCCCTGAGGACACAGAAGACACGCCCCCTCTCGGGAGTAGCTGCCAGCAGAACAAATGACTGAAAACAGAGACGGAGAAAGTAAACTGTTGGAGTTCGGGACAAACTACCGGTGAAGATACACCTGTGCATGTTTTATACAGATATAAGCCATGAGTCTTATGTAGAACCACAAATGAATGGCAGGAGAGTTTCAGTAAAGGAGACGGTTGTCCTACGCTTGTTCTCAAAGGGCCAATCAACAGCTGAAACAGGAAACATATGAGCCTGTTGTGTTGTTGGCTGCACATAGCAGAGCTTCAGCACAGTTTCTGCTCGGTGGTGGCAGACTTATCTGTCACCTCATTGATTGGGTTAAAGATGTGGGTGAACGTAGTTTTCTTTTGCTTACTGTGTCCGTCCATAAGGTTTGTTCACAGCAGCAGTAGGAAGCACTCTGCATTGAGCCGTTAATGAAGCCGTAATGCTGTGTAACTTTGCACGTATGCAGAAGAAGTAAAACGTAAGAAAAAAGGCTTTTTCAACCCTAATTTGGGACAAAGTCACAAAAAACTTTAAGCAGGTTTAATTGTTAACATGCAATTTTTATGTCCTAGTGACCATTTAAATTTATCTTATGGCTCTCCCCTTTCATCCAGATAGCTTCAGAATAAGCACCCAGATTCATTTCAACATGGCTGCTGGACTGTGAAACTTGCTTCTAGAAGGACTTTGGATGTTTAACATTTAGAGCTGAGCTGCTGTTCCAGCTGTGGTCCAGAGTCTGGACCTCTGAACTGAACTCTAAACTCCCAGGTACACAAACAGACTCACCACAACCTTCTCCTTCACTTTCCAGATGGTAACCACGGGAACAGCCGAAGGTCGGTGTCGTCACAGAAACCAGTTTGGGCTCTGATGTCAGCATGGACCGCAGAATTCCTTGAAGTCCCTCCAGAAGTCTGGACTTGTTCAGGAAGAGTCCTGATATTAAGATAACAAACAACATAACAAAAATTTAGCACTGAATCTGTTTCTTTGTGCTGAATAAGATGTTTCCAAACTTTTTGCCCTGTGATATCATCAAAGGTTGTTTCCACTTCAACACGTTCCTTCTCACGTTGTTCATTCAAATACTTTAAATATGAACAAATAGTTAAAATGATCCGGTTTGCATGTTTCACAGTTCAAAATAATCCTTCTTGAAGGTTTGAACAGCAGGTGGGTGGGGCTTCTGTGTTCACAATGACATCATACAGATTGAAGAATAGAAAAAACTGTGAAACTGAGTGTTTAGAGCGTTCTGAAGCTTTAGCTTTAGGCTCACAGAGATTGTAGCAGTGACCATAACATCCATTTAATACTTTTACTTTGGAATATTTTAGGTACGATTTCCTGATTATTTTTATATACTATGACAAGTTCTTATTACTTTACTTTTACTTGTTGCGGAGTGTTTTTGTTAACACTTTTACTCAACTAAACTGCCTTAAAACTTGGCTGATAACTACTGACAGTCTGAACAGCTTTTTCTGGATGTTTTTCAGTGTGACAGGTTATTTTTATGTCTGAAACAAGCAGCAACCTTCAGGGTGGAAAAACGAAGCCAAAACTGCAGTTCCTCTAATGTCCACTTGAGGCTCCAGCAGTGAGTCAGTCCCCATAGACTCCTCTCATATTAAAATGTCCAACTTTCCAGCAGAAATAAACATGTTTACAGCCTGATACAGAAAAAAATGGTTGGGGTGGCCAAGATACTAACGTTGAGGCTAAAAGTGAGGAATCTAGAAACCATGATGATTGACATCATGGTGGTTATGACCAACTTCTATATACAGTCTATGGTCTGAACTCACCGATGTCATGGAGGTCAGGAAGGTCAGAGGTCGGGAGATCATAGAGAGCAGTGCTCCATCTCACTGTTAACCTCAGCGAGTCGTCATTGTCACACTGCAGAGCCACCGATGCGTCGTCACACAGCGACACTGCACGTCCTGACGAGGGAAGCTACACACACACACACACACACACACACACACGAATAAAAACACACTGAACAGGGAAACAAAATACGTATGAACATCCCAAACTAATACCTGCCCTAAATAAAGGTAATTACAATAACATGGATATTGTTTCCAATAAGACCTGAGTGTTGCAAAATAAAGGCTGAATGAAATACTGAATTTACACCAACACAAAAAAAGATGAAAACATGAATATTTAGGCTTTATACAGTCTGTAAACAGCTCAGTATCAGGTAGTAATGGAAGGTGTGGTGCAGGTAAATTCACCTGTGCAGAGCAAAGCCCCCTGCTGGTCATCGTGCTGAACAGCAGAGACTGTAACCTGCTGATCTGAGAGCAGGACGATGGCAACAACCAGAGCTGAGAGGAGGACACCAACTGTGGAGGCTGAGAGACTAAACACAGAAAACAGAATAAAACCTTATTTTAACAGGAGTAAAAAATAAAAAGGAAAGGTTCGTTTAAAAGTGAACACATAAGACTTTTAAAAACAGTGGTATAGCCCTTTAAAAAGGTCAGAGGTCAGGCATCTTACTTTGACAGGCTCCACTCAGAGGTTTGTTGTCTCCATCCCATCTACGTCTTGCAGTCTCACACAGGAAACTGCTGACAGGAAGTGAGTTCTGGTAGCCATGGTAACAGGCAAGGTCACAGCTCTGACGTCCATCAGCTGCTGGGCGGCACACCAGTGCACCATGGGTAATGACAGGGACAGGGCACAGAGGACCTGAAGAGGAGAGATGAGAGAATCAGAGCCGATCTATTCCACATCCTGTTAATCCTGCTGTTAGGAAAATGGTTGCAATTCACCTAGAGGGCGCTGATGAGTCTTCAGTAAATATGAGTGAGGTTCATTAACACAAACCGGCTGATACAGAAACTCCGTATACTTCAGGACTGTTCAGAAGAATAAACCAACCATCCAACCACAGAAGTCAGTAAGTTCTTACGGTCACATGACGGCGTGCGGCCTGTCTGTTTAGGTGTTCTTGTCCCGGCCACTTCCTGCCCGTTCTCAGACACACACCAGCAGGAAGTGACATCACACTGCAGCGGGGTGAAGGAGCCATCGGGGCGACATTGGAGTCCCTGCAGCTGACACCAGCTGGGACCTGAATGCACCACACAGAGTTTACAGAGTCAAGCAAGACAGTGAACACATCACTAAGGGCAATATGTCTGTATGTGTGTGTGTGTGTGTGTGTGTGTGTGCATACACGTCAGCTGTCCTGCGGCGTTTGGTGTTGCCGTTTGTATCGTCTCTCCGGTCAGAGGGTTCACACACCAGCCTGCAGCGCCCCCTGTCTGCAGCACCGAGAAACGACCATCCTGAAACACACACACACACACACACACACACACACACACACACACACACAGTTAAGATAAACTGTAATGTAATCAAAGTAAAATAAAATTAGGATATTCTAGTACATATTTAGGGATTCAAATGTCCATATGCTGCTACACACAGTGTGAACAGTTAATGACAGTGTGAAGTGCTCCCAAGACTGTGAAAAAGACTACTGTGAAAAACAATAAAGTCAGTAGTTCAAATATGCAGGAATCATTTTCTTCCCAAATTGATTACAAATGGTAAATGGACTGGTTCTTACATAGTGCTTTTCTACTCTGCTTTGAGCACTCAAAGCGCTTTATGCTACAAGCCTTATTCACCCATTCACACAAGCACTTTTTCTATATGTAAGTACTTTCTCTCTAACATTCACACTCCAATGAATGCATCAGGACTTGGGGTTCAGTATCTTGCCCAAGGATGCTTTGGCATGCAGACTGGAGCAGCCCAGGTTTGAACTACCAACCTTCCGATTAGTAGATGACCTGCTCTAGCTCCTGAGCTACAGCCACCCCCGCCCCCTAAATGAAATTTTGACTCTAGTGTTTGAGTTCATTACAGTTTTTTTTAACCCCTGTTTGTCCGTCAGCAGGATTATACTGAATGTGCTGTGATCATGGCTCATTTTCAGAAACTTGGTGGAGAGGTGGAGCACTGGCACAAGAACCCAAATGCCTCAAAGCACCCTGTGAGATTCAGACAGATCAGATTATTCGTCTTTCTGGATTTTATTACAGAGCTTAGTTTTTTTAAATGATCGCTATGTTAATTCTTCCCCAGAATTACCATGGAGGATCTCAGGCCGAGCCTAACAAGAGTCAATCTGTGGACTCTTGTTTTTCGAAAAGCCGTCTGTCACAGTCAACTGAACGTCTGTGGCAAAGTCTTCAAGCAAGAAGTTTGAAGACTTTGAAAAGGGTGTGTGTATGTTTGTGTGTTCCTACCTGCTCGCAGTTTGGGTGGTAAGGTGAGGAGGTGATGATGTCAGAGCCTTTCATCCAACCAGAGAGCAGAGAGTGAGCCTTTGCTCTCTGACAGCGAGTCAAACCTGCAGGAGACAAAAACCCATTTTATTATTGTATATCATTGTTTGTATTATTGAGACAGAAAGATTCATGTGGCTAAGAGGACTTTATTGCACTCTTATAGCAGCCATATAATTTTATGTACCAAAAGAATTTTAAATTTAACATCTAAACAACGTTAAACACTGTTTTCACTTTTGCTGTGCTCATGCAAATACACACATATTTATTGTGTATCAGTTACAGATAATTTAAAGTTTGAGCCTGTCGTTGTCCTCAGTTTTCTTCTGATCAGAATCACCGTGTGTACATTCTTTCTGACCTCAATGATTCCTTTTTAAAAAAAAAATTCTGAGCTTTTCAGCCTTTATTATAGCAGGACAGCTGAGAGCGTACAGGAAAGCAGGGAGAGCAGGGGGAGGACACGCAGCAAAGAGCACAGGGCAGATTCAGACCCGGGCCTCTGCAGAATATGGATCATCTGCTCAACCCAGTGAGCTACATCAGCACCCCAAGCTCACCAATTCCTACTGAAGTTGTAAAGACTTAAAAACACCTCACACACATACAGGGTTCCTTTTTAACCTCCCTCTGCAGCACCCTTTAGTGTGTGGATGTAGGTGTCAGATCTTTATTAAAAACACATCTGTATTAGTGCAGCCAGATCCAGGATCAGTGACCGGATGCAACCATCAGGTTACAATAAAAGGTGATCAGGCTGTGTTTATAACCTGATAACATTTGAATCCGGTATACATGTAGTGTAACTGGTGCATCCTAATAAAGTGGTGTGTGTAGATCTTACATTTGGGCAGGCTGAGTGAGCGGCTGGTCAGAGAATCAGGGATGTAGTTTCCATCTTCATCGACACACCAACACTGACCTGAAAAAAACACAAACATGTAAATACAGGACATATTCATTTTATAATTACACTGTGCTCCTCACAAAGATCAAAACTGTGTGTGTGTGTGTGTGACCTGTGCTGTGGTAACACTGTGTGAGCAGCCAGCGTCCATCAGCATCACACTGTGGAGTGAACAACTGGTAAGAACGACGCTGAGGAAGCAGCAGCATCTGAACAGCTGAAGAAGAAGAAGAAAAAGAAGAAAAGATCTCTGTAAGCATGACAACAAAAAGGAAAAACTCAGATAAATCAGAGACGAGACACATATTTTCTTTCACTCAAACCACATCAGTAAGCTATGAATGTACAGGTTCACAGTCTGTGGCTCTGACTGGAGCAACAATATGTGTCCAGCTGAAAATGAAGTGGGGGAAAAAAGAATGACATTGTTGCCCCCTTAAACCAAAGTCACACAGTTGGAGGAACTGAGCGTGTTTCTGCTGCAGGGATTGGGGTATAAAGTACCAGGATTCATTTTTTCTCCAAGCCATTTTTCCAGGAAATTTTTCACTCGAGAAATGTTTCAGGAGCTAAAAGGTTCCTTCAGAGCATCTGTCTGTGTTTCAACTGCAGTGAAGACCAATGAAGATGATGTAGCGACAGCTGATTTTACACAAGGGACTTTCTGTGCTCTGTATAATTGTAGTGACCAGCTTACATCTCCTCTGTCACCATCAGAACTGCAGGTCTGTGTGACTGGCTTTAGTTCCTTGAAAGAAGTTCCTGGAACTGAACGATCTGGGTAGAAGTGTAGCTGTAACTGAGAGAGCTGAGCATTCCAGATTAGCCATCAGCAGTTCCTTTTTTGCCGTCTACTCATGGATGTACAGACAAATATCACTGGAGTACTTTGATATCCCTTCAGTTTTTAATGGCAACAACAAAAATAAAACATTGACTGTGATGTTTTTTTTTCTCTGTTGGTTGCTTGCCCCCAAAAATCTGGCTTATAGGGGGGAAGAAAATGAATCTAATATCTGATGAAATATTCAAGTCAAATATGTAGGAAGTTGAATTAGAGCCTCTGGTATGTGGAAATAGAAAACTGTCCCATACAGATTCAATGCAACTAATAAAGTTTTCACTATGATTAGTCTGCCAGTTTTTTTTTCAATTAATCCATTAATGTCAGGAAAGTAATATAGCAGAAAACACTGAAAAATGTCCAGGGTGTCATCATTAAATGTCTTGTTTTGTCCACCAAAATTATTAAATTCAACAACCTTCAGTTTACTGAAGTTTACAGTCAAGAAGTTTAAATCACAATAATTAATTCACTTTACACTGTTACTGATAATATGACAAATGCTAAAAATATTATCATATATTAATCTTAATCTACTTTAATCCAAGTCTAACTGTGACTCACTGGAGAAAGCAGCCAATCGCAGAGCAGCTTTGGGCCGGCTCAGCAGCCTATCAGAGACCCGCAGCTCCTCCTCTGATTGGCTGATCTGGAGTTCCTCAGGAGTCAGGCGCAGACCTTCAGCTAATAAGAATCCATATCCCAGAGAGAGGTGGGAGGAGTTAGAGAGAGCAATGACGCTCTTCACTTCCTGTCTGAAGGTCGTGACCTCGGCCAATGCCTGCGAGCACGGACCTGCAAAGACCACATCAGACTCCAGTCAGTTTGGTTCACGAGCTGATATTAAAAGTAATTAAATTCAGACTCTTCTGTGCAGATGTACAACTAAGTATGGAGGACAGAAACTGCCAAAATAAATAAATGACTCGTTTAATAAATTTTTACTAATTTTTGTGTGACATACATTGACATTTACTTTACTTTTGTTCATTTATTTCTATTTGTTTTAATTTAAAATCATTTTCCCATTTAATTTAGTATTTCATTCATCAATTTATCTTTGTTCATACTTTTATTTCTGTATTGTTTCACTTTTCATTTGCTGCATATTTATTTCCCCAAACTTTCTGTATTTCTTTTTTGATCACTGCCTAGTTCACAATAAAAATGGCCTCCAGTCAAATGACAGCGAGGGAAATGAGGAGCTGAGCTACTCGAGATAAGTCAGGACTATTTAAACTAATAGAAATGTGAATACAAAAATGTGTTGTTTTTTTTTGGTTAATTAATTTAAAGGAAAATTACTGGAAAAGTAAATAAATACAGGTAAAAACAAAGTTAAATAAACAAAGAACAAAACTTTAATTTATGTCACATTCTTTAAATTAATTAATAACATATATTCTTAATGTTGTTTTTGGTTAATTTAATCACATTCATTTATTTAGTGAGCATTTTTTCTTTATTTTTATTTTTGGCAGTTTCGGTCCTCCATAAAAAGCAAACATAGAGGTACTTATTGTATTCTATTACTGAATTAGATTTCAAATGTGGAGAATGATGCTTCACTCAAGGACTGCACAAGGACTGACGTGTTGTATGCACGTTTTTTGAGAGTAAAAATGGTGTTGCATTACAGGTTGTTTGCAGCCATAAAGTTCTTTGCCTGGTGTTGGTTTCTAACAGTCGACCAGACGTTTTACTAAGATGAAACTGTCAGCTTCCATGCAAATATGGCTCCTTGTATATGGAGCCTTGTTTGCAGTCTGTATTCAATTTCTCCTGTAAATATCTATAAAAGGGGGGATTTTATGGGTGATTGGGATTTAAATTTCAGGTTTTATCTGACCTGCAGAGGACTGAAACTTCTGTGTTTTTCTCTCTGGACCTGAAACAAAACAGACCGATAATTAAAACAAGAACATCCTGCAACAGTATTATGAACACAAAGTATAATAAAATAAAATAAAAATATCCTTTGCATGAT
>VVAS01117551.1:0-17035 GCA_015103295.1 Ptychochromis oligacanthus
ATTTACAAAAAAGTAAAAAGTAAAAGTAAATCAGTGAATCAGTGGTGTGCACCTGGATGGATGAACAGTGAGAGTGTGTGTCCACGAGCCTATGAGTCTATTTGGCATGTGGAGAAGAAGAGAGGAGAGATCCTGGTCAGGTCTGTTCCTTATATACTCTAACACTCCTTATATACTCCACCATCAGCCCCTGGTGACAACCAGCTCCACCCATGGGCCACATGACCCGCAAAGACAAACTGATAGGAGTGTCATAACACATGACAGAAATTGTGCGTGGTTACCCCATGACTCTCCTGTTGCTGTAAAAGATGAAAACCAGCTGCGGGTGAGTTTGGAGAACAAAACAAACAAAAACAAGTTTTATAGTTTAGAAAAACACCGATTTCTCTCTGAAGGTTTAAACTCATTTTGAGTGACATCCGCTGATGCATATGGTCCAGAATTTCTTGTGGTAAAATAAAGTATATGTTGTCAGTGATATGTCACTATACAGTGCGTATTGAGGGTTTGGGACTCAATGTAAAGGACACAAAAGACTCACAGTGAGCTCCAACAGGGTTCCTGTTCTTTTTGGCTACCCATTTGCCTGCTCAGTGCATTTGATCTCATGTACGCTGTCAGCTAGCACAGGCCGCCTCTCTAACACAGCTTTTTCATTATTTTGAAACCATATTTTATATACTTGACGATTTTTGTAATCCAAAAAATTTCACGAAGGAGACAAAAGAGAAACATTTAAGTATTTTTAGTCGTTCGACTTCACAGAGCAGACTCTCTGATGGAGTCTAGACGCTGGTTGTGGTGGAGCAGAGTAAGCAGTTGGTTGACGTATGGTTGAGACGTCCTGGAAAACCTTGATGAGGTGGAGACGGGGAGGAGGACGGTTGCTAGGAGCTCACTGGCTCAGGGAACGTGGGCAGGTAGATTACTGGACAAGAATAGTGATGCAAAATTGTGAATGAGGTGAATTTGACAGCGGGCCAACTGCAGGCTGTGGAGCTGTCCCTCGTGCTGAAATGCAGCAGGTAAACGCCCTTGAGCTTCAGTGTGACACTGAACTTGTGTGTGATTTTAGTCTAGGTTAAATATGTATTCTAAAAGAGTAAGAATGTCAAATTAATGTGTCTGTGACATTAACAGAGTTCACATACATTTCTTCTGTATTCTGCATTGGCAGGTAAGCTGCTCCTGACAAAGTTAGTTTCCCATTGTCCCAGGAACCAGTAAGGCCTCCGCCTTTGACCGTGGCTGTGGACCTACCCTCCTGTAGAAGGACTGGCCCATGTGGCTCATTTGGGAGGCATCCAGGTGAGGTGCCGGAAACACCTCACCTGGACACTACCTAGGTGAGGAAAAGTATTAAGAAAAAAATAATGAAATGAAAAATAAACAACAGTTTGCTGATGCTGTTGCACTGACCAAGATTTGAGTAAAATTCAACTTGAAGTTTAAATTTAGTTCTCTTTGGTTTGACTTTTCCAAGATGCTCTAATTCTTGTCACATTTATTCATTTATTTTTTACTTCAAGTGCAAGTAAATGAACTTCCACAGTGCAATTAAATATTAAAACTGTGATTATGAATTTCCAGCTGCAGAGGACAAATGTCACAGAACAAAGCTTTTTATTGCGCTTGTAACTCAGAGACATACACTTCAGGACTCTCTCTAGACAGGCATTCAAAAACACCTTACAGAATATAATCACCTTTGTTTCACAACGAAAACACAACCTTTGTGCTGAGAAGCTTTTAGCAAAGAGGGGGGCCTACACCATATACAAGGCCAAGACAACAGTGGCTTAGTGCAAATATCCCGAGCGTGATTAGCCATGCCATGCCATTTTTACAGCTACAGACACAAAGGTGTGATGAAAACATTAAACTTTACATGAAATAAGTGCACAAACTGAGAAGCAACCATATACACTTATATGTATAATCATCTGCTCATTGAGGTTACTTGTGGCAGTAATAATAAGTAAACTAACACACTTTGGGGTTCCTCATACAATATTCTTGGTTTTTAGAATACAAATCTGATATTTTATAAATTTGTTGTGAGACAGTGCATTATCAGTGGGTTTGAGTTCACAAAATCTGGCCTGGAAGTGCTACAGTACAAAACTCTGTAAAATACTCGCTTATCAAAGGTAAACAACGTTGCTTTTAGGCAGCCAGTGTCATAGTAATGACTATCTATTGTGTAAAGCCACTGTGAAATTAAACCAAAAATCATCTCTCTGTACAGTTAATGGCAGCAGGGGAGGAGGGCCATTTGTTTGTGTGCATTGGGGGGGCGTCTTCTACAGCCGTTCGAAGCCGACGGAGCAGAGCAGGAAGATGGCATAGAGCAGCAGGAGGCAGAGTCCCAGCCTGCGGTCTAATCTCCAGCGGTTCAGGTGGACACACAGGACCTGAGGGGTGACGGACAGAAAGAGGCACACAGGGAAAAATTTAATAAGTGCTTCATGTTTTGTTGCACAGATGTAAGTATAATCACAAAATACGGTCTGAAAAGGCTCTCAGGCTGAGATGGTAATCAACAGGGGAGGAAAACCAGACAGGTGATCTGTTTGTTTACTGTGGCACAATCTCAGTATTGAATCTGTGATTTTTTAGCAGCAGGTGGTGATCTACTCACAGTAAGTGTGACTGAGGCCAGAAGCAGAATCACTGAGTACACCAGGCCTTTGCTGTTTATCGTCACCTGACAGAACACAGATAATAAAGCATTAACACTTATATGTGATAAATTTTACATCTTACAATGTATTCACATTCACTTTTTTATTTTTTTGGCTAAAAGATTTTTTTGGGAAAAATATTCTGTTTTAGGATTAGAATTACGGCTTTTTTTTTTTAAAAGACAAGGTTAGAGCAACAAAAAGAGGTCGTGATTAACATGGCAACAGTACTGTCACCATTTAAAGGGGACCTACCATAATTGTTCCTGTTTCCTGTCATATACACTATATTGCCAAAAGTATTCGCTCACCCCATCAAAATCATTGAATTCAGTTTGGTGTGGAAGAACTTTGTCTGGCCTGCACAGAGTCCTGACCTCAACCCAGTAGAATACCTTTGGGATGAATTAGAGTGGAGACTGCGAGGCAGGCCTTCTCATCCCCCATCAGTGTCTGACCTCACAAATGCGCTTCTGGAAGAATGGTCAAAAATTTCCATAAACACACTCCTAAACCTTGTGGAAAGCCTTCCCAGAAGAGTTGAAGCTATACCTGCAAAGGGTGGGCTGACATCATAGTAAACCTTATGGATTAAGAATGGTATGTCACTCAAGTTCATATGCGTGTGAAGGCAGATGACCGAAAAGTTTTGGCAATATAGTGTATTTACTACTCCAGTGGTGGATGCTTCTATTCTATAATTTAAATTAATGAGGTCAGCGTGTGTACAGGTAATCCCTGTGAACCAAAAGCTCAGGCTTCAGGCTGCAATTAATGCTCGCTTTTTCTACTCTTGACTCTGTATGATGTCAAAGACATCCTTTATATGGTCATTTAAGGCACACAACTCTGGCTATAAACACATAAACCTCACCTACCTGCTGTTCAAACCTGTTGTCTGAGAGGGGCATCCAATCAGAAGGAAGCTTAAAGGCAGGACAAAGGGAGCCCAAGGCCAGGTATAGGACAGGTAAGTATTATTTGGAATCATGCAAACCTACTGTAGTAGAGTCCAAAGCTAAAAATACCGAGCTGGAAATAAGCATAATAGGTCCACTTTAAATTGTTAACAAACAGACGCCCAATTTACCTTTAACCTGTTCTGCACGTTCTGTATAATGAGCTACTCAATTACCCATTCAAACACTTGCCAACGTGCAAGGTTGCTCGCGTGTCATTGTGAATACCCTGGGTTCAGTCTCTTAGCAGCCTAGCAGCAGTTAAGAAGCATCATTAGGATACATCCAGACTCCACTTTCTGTCAACTTAATGTGTCTAAGTCCAAATTCCTATTTTAGCTCTGTGTTTGGTCTCTACCAACTCCTGGAGGAAATATCTGGTTCAGGCATTGCCCAGCTAGTCACTAGCTGTGTCTGTCGTTGGTGCTGGTGAAGAAGTTTAAAGAGGGTTTTAGAGACAGCTGCTTTTACAGCTAAAACAACACTTTGAGAACAATAACAGTGAGTCAAAAGAGTAATGGAATACACAGCTAAACAGAGATTTGGGTGAACACAATCTTCACATTGTAACACTAATGTCATTTTAAAGTACTAGTTATAGCAGCTTTGGAGTATTTCTTAATTAGTGGATATTCAAAAGGTGGCAGTAAATGATAAAAGATAGGCAACAAAGGTTGACCGGTGACACTGCAGTAGTTTAAGAAATGTCAAATTGCAACCAAGTTTTGCAGACACCTTTGGAGGCAGGCTCTAGCAAAATAATCTCGGAAGTATATACAGGCACCCTGGGAGTAGGAAAAGTTAGGTCACCAAACCAACACTGTACCTGAATAACATGAGGAAAAGAGAAGAGCTGGTGTTACCACTGATCCATAGCTGACTATGAGAGTCCTCAGTGCCCAGGGAAAGCCCAGACCCAGCAGCACATCAAAAATATTACTGCCAATGGAGTTGGACACAGCCATGTCACCCATTCCTGCAGCATAATAACATGTTCACATCTTCATTTTCTTTTTATTCATTAAATACTCAACCAGACACCACATACATCAAACAAACAACAAACACATTTTTGTTTTACTGTTTTGTAAAAATGTTTTGATATCTGTGTTTCCTTTTTTCCCCAGGACTGGTTACTTGGATTAAATGACGGCTGGATATTTCATTTCAAACTCTGCCAAATTAGTCTGACTTTACAGTCTGAGCTCAGGGGTCACTTTTCATGAGATAACTAGAAACAAAAAGCTTAGTAGTAGTAGTGGTAGTTGACTTAAGACTGTTGTGATTCCAGTATTTCCAAGGTCAAAAATGAACCTTCATTCATCAAAAATTCAGATTTAATTTTGTAACACATGTGCAACCAAAGTTAGTAAATGGTTCTACTCAACAGTTTAAATATGTGTTTGGACTAAACACACACACACACCTTGTCGGGCGACAATTAGACTGGCCATACAGTCAGGGACGCTCGTGCCAGCTGCCAGAAAAGTGATGCCCATGATCACATCTGGGATTCCAAGTGTGTAGCTGATTATTGTCACCTTAACAGAGGAATAATCATTGTTTGTGTGCATTTTTTAATATTTGTGTGCATATGTGCTGCTGTGTCCATGTGTTTCATACCATCCAGACCATGAGGTAGGAGAAGAGGGCTATCCAGAGCGTGGAGGACAGGAAGGTGAGCAGGTACCAGCGCTCCCACCGTGGCAGGTTGCAGTCAGGGATGGTGCAGTAAAGCAGTACGCTCACGGGCCAGGAGAGCAGCCACTTCAGACGCACACACCAGCCATCTGAGGACATGACGAAAACACACAAATGCACAGACAAACCCAAACACACACACACACACACACCAGTTTCCCCACAGGCGTTATTATAGATTTATATAAACTTCTAAATTATTCACTGGCACAGCCTGGATGTGTCCATGACTCCTCATGTCAACTCTTTTTAATTAGTTCCATAAGCTATAAAATACTGTAAAACATTATCATTTCAGAGACAGACAGAGCTTTTAGCTCAGTCTTCTATAAAGTTGTGCATTTTGAGTTATATTTTTCTTCACTGCATCAGCAACTGTCTGTCCAGTTTACAACACAAGGAACTTATATCAACTCAGCACCTAACTTTTCTAATCTTCAGATACAGTGAATATGCAAACAAAATGTGCAAAAGATAGACCAGTTCCTGGGTTCTAGTTCAATCTTAGCATGTGACCTTTTTTTTTTTTGGAACAAGTTCACTTCTGTGTCGATAGCAAATTTGACTTTGTGTGCTTTTGAGAGGGATCTCTTTTTGCAGCTGGACGGTAGTTGGCGTGAAGATTTTTTGGTGGTACTTTTACTTTTTATATTTAACATAAACAGTAACTGTGGTTCAATCTAATGTTAGTCGGATAAACACCAACAATGAAAATTATTTCCTTCTTAGCATAATGATGTCAAATAAATCCAAGTCGGCCTTTGTGTGTCTGCTTTCATTCATCTCTTACCTGGCAGGACAAATGGTTTGAAAGGAGCGTTCTCTTCATCTTGGTCCTCTTGCTCTTCCTCCTCTTCTTCCTCCTCCTTAGGCTGTACTCCCCCACATGTCTCCCCCACTGTCTCTTTACCCCTCTCCCTCTCTCCCTCTGGTGGCTGCCTCTCTCCCTCAGCCACCATCCCATTCTCCCTCCCCCAAGGCCCACTAGCACCCGAACCTTCCTCCCCTGAAGCTGTCCCCTCCTCTGGGCCAACCCGAGCCCGAATCAGCCTTTGCCTCTGCGGGTGGGGAGGGAAGTCAGGAGAAATTCAAGAAAAGAAAGAAATGCATACAGGAGAAAACAAAAACACATGAGAAACACTGCAGCAGGGTTATGGAAATGAATGTAGTTAAGATTATTTGAACTGGCAGGAAGAGTGATTATGCAGCCAGGCGGGTCCTCACATTCACATTCACCAGAGGGGATTTGGAAAGCTTTGATTCGGGGGCATGGAAGAGAGCAGGCATAGCATTGGCAGGTGCACTTTAATTTGGCACTGGAAATGGCAAGCACACATGCAGGAGAGCCGAGAGAATGAGGAAGCAGATTTTGAGATTGAGGTCTTGTCTGCTTTTGTGTCTGGGCTAATATTATGCATTAGACATCACTCTGCGTCGGTGTGTTTTATTCGTGGGCTTATTAGATGGCATCTGTGCAACAATGGCAAATAGGATGTTGTTTGATACGCCAGTACACATTTCGCCATGTATCAGTTTATCTGCTACAGATGCACCAATTTAGTCTCTTCTAATTCCAATCCCACAGCTTAGGGTGTCTGCTGATGCTGAGTGCTCATCCTTAACCAGTTCTCTGTTTCACAAATTTAAGATGTGAGATTCAGTGGAAACCTATTTTATGTAAAATAACATGAAGCCAGGGACCACTGTGGCACTGAAAAGTGAGTTTGCGGCTGGTCACAACTAAGAAACTAACTAAATTAAACAAAAATAAACCACTGAATTTAACTGTACTTAATGTTGACATATAAATGTTGCAAATCTATATTAAAATACCCACCAAGCCAGTCGAAAAAAAACCAGGGTAGCTTCATGTCATGTAATGGGTGTGAGCATGTGCAGTGTACCTCGCTGATGACCATGTGTCCTGCCATGCGCAGGCGGGTGAAGGGGGGGAAATGCGGGGTGATGAGAAGGCGAAGGCTTGCCTCTGAGAGGGTGAGTTGGTGGGGGTGCAAGTTCAGTAGCTCATCCACCATCACGACCCCTGAATCCTGACCGGCCACCACACATGAGTCTGAGGACAGAGGGAAGAAAAATGGAAAAATGTTAGGCAAAGATAAAAGAAGACAGTAAAAGACAAGAAGAGGACAAAAATGACAGAGTGATAGGGAGAGAATGACTCTTTTTCATCAAAGTGGTCTAGTTCTATTTCAGCCTGTTGGAAATCCACAGGGGAACACAGAAGACTTTGACTGGCAGCTTAAACTATGTCACTGGGGCTGCTGAACGCCGCTCAGAGGCTGAGTGAACTTTTTCATGTTTTGGATGTACAAATGCGCATATGCACAAACACAAGCTCTCACACCTGGTTTCAGCGGCACCATGTCATTGTCGCAGTCTACAGTGTTTCCGACAGCAGTCGTCCGTCGCAGACTGCTCAAACACGGCTGACCTGCCCTGCTGCAGTATCTCTCGACCAGGCAACACAGAGATCTGTTAAACCTACACAAAATACAACACACAAAGACATTATCTTTGTTAGGTATAGAGGATGTGGTGACTTTATCCCAACAGATTGGAAATGTGAGAAGAAGCAAGACTCACTTCATGATGATTATATAGATTCCATACATAGAGATCAGGATGATGGTCTCCCACCTGAAACATGCACACAAATACCAATAGAGATTCTTAAATACCCATCATCATCCAACCCACCAAGGCTGCTAAAAAAGTTTCAATACAGTCTTACCACAGAACTTTCTCATCATAGATCACCTGCAAGTAAAATGAACATTAATTTTAATGACAAATCAAAAATTCAAGGGCACTGCGGACAAAGATATCAACTAGTATTAGTTCATTAGAAATACAGTGCATCCGGAAAGTATTCACAGCGCTTCACTTGTTCCACATTGTGTCATGTTACAGCCTTATTCCAAAATGGATTAAATTCATTTTTCACCTCAACATTCCACACATAATACTCCATAATGACAAAGTGAAAAAAATTACATATACTTTATATAGTAAAGTCAGACAACTAAAGTCAAAATAAGATGAAGTAATTTGGTGGTATAACTCTGGTGTGGGAGTCAATTTCATCCTTTCATGTGTGCACATGGAAAGCTGGAGATGGGAAGACCCCCAGAATCAGTGACAACAGATATGACATTAAGTAAGATACAGCATGAAAGGTGGAGCTGGTATGGTTGTGGGTTGCAAACTGGCTTGCAGATGTGCAGCAAGTCTGGGCTGTACATCCGTGGTAAAAACTTTCAAACCCCATTTTAGTACTCTTTGTTTGATTGACAGGATCAGGAAGAGAAGCCCTTTAGGTCCACCGATGTAACATTAAATTAATCTTTAAACCTTTACAATGTTATATTGCCATAATGCTTTTTTCTTGTACTTAAGATGTATCCTTTTAATTGTGGGGATAATATTGTATATAATGGTGAATATTTCAGGACTTGACATCCATGCTGTACAAACGGTGTAGATTTTTTTTTATCTATAACTGGTCATTAAACATCTGGAATCAGACCACACCATGTCACTGAAGGGTTTGCTTTTATATCTGTCTATTTAAAGAGTAAAAAGAGATCTTTTACTGTAATGAGTTCTCACCAGAATAAGCACCACTATGGACAGGATGTAGAAAACAGCATCACGGAACAGAGGCCACCAGCTCAGAGAAATGGGCTGCAGAGAGAAAGGACACATTAAAGACTGTGAAGACTATATCAGCCAAAAAGGGGTTCCATGTAGCGTACATACCTGTCCGGCAAAGATGCCACAGATGCCGATGATAACCAGGATGTTAAAGACAGCTGATCCCACGATTGTTCCCACACCGACATCACCCTTTGTGATAAACACCCCTAAAACCAGAGCAAGAAAGATCAAGCTGAAATCATCAGCAACCATTTAATCTGTAATAATGTGGCACTGTTCAAGAAATTATAGATTATATCTCTCTGAAATACAAATTAGGAGTGCAAAGTTAGGCAAAGTTTCTCAACAGAAGATAAATACAGTACTTCATCTTTGGTTCAGACCCACAGGGGCTGGGCTGATGTCTTTCATGTTATGCTAGGGTTGTGTAATATTTACTGCATATTGCCTAAAGTCAACTGAATACTTATCAAAGCCAGACTATTTCTTCTTTTGAGATTAAAGTATATTGTATCAGGGGCAGAGAAAATTTCCTAAGGCAACATTGATTTTGTAGCAAAGTTTTAGTTTTTACAAATGTCAGGAATGTTGCTGTTTCTAGGCCATTTTAATAAACTGTACGTTACGTTTTCAATGAAAAGTAAAAACAGAAAAACTTAAACTCTTCGGTAAACCAGGCTAAATTCCAAATAATGCGTATACTTCCAAACTGTGCCATTGTAGGCCACATTAAGGATGGGAAGTCAGTCGACCAAACGATACAATAATATCACAATATGTTGCTAACAATTGATTTTGCAACTCTCAGCACAAGACAATCATATCTGATATGTTACGATATCTGCCTAAAAGAAGAACACACACATTAACTTGATAAAATAGCAGTTAAATTTAGTGACTTGCTTTCCCCAACTGTATATAGCTGTTTGAGTGTATGTTTCTTGCATTTAACTTATTTTTTTAGCAGCTGTAACAGAAGAATTTCTCAAATCTGGGATAAATAAAGCATATCTTATCTTATATTCACCTCAGAAACTTTTATTCTTTTGAACTGGCTGAATTTTTGTCATATATCAGTTCAGTGAATGGACCCAAATGCAGACCAGGAAACTGCAGATGACAACACCCTCAGGAACACCAAAACTAACACAGGAAGGACAAAACAGATGATCCAACAATGGCTACAAGGGAGACAGGACTATTTATACACAGAGGGAAATTAGGGAAGTGGAAACAGCTGTGGGAATGAGACACAGGTGTAAACAATCAAGACAATGAGACAGGGGATCAAGTGAATATCAAAACAAGACACAAGACACAGGAAATGGCAAGAGAACCCAGCTAAACACAGACACATGAAAACTCACACTAAAACATGACAGAAAAGGAACACGAGAAGGAATAATGAACTAAAAACAAAAAATAAAACACAAGGAAACACAAGTCTTCACTCGGAAAAGAGTTAAGTAAACAGACTGGAATGACAGGAAAAACCTAAACAGAAATTCAAACTCCAATATATTAAGTAAGGGTTCCAAACTCAAAACATGACCAAACCCAGGGAACCATGACAATTTTACTCAAAAAAGTATTTTTTTTAGTCCAAATCCAGCTTTGTTGAGAGCCTATTTACTGAAACACTACTTATGATAAAAATTGTTCCACTGAAATGTTTAGTAGTGATATAATAAAACATCAAGCAAAAATAAAATGTTCTCTTCTACTTAATGCTTGAAAATAATCAGTCCTACTGCCTGTGTACACTTGCATCTATCCTAATCCAACCTATAGGGCTGCAGCTAATTGGAGTGCTGATGGAGTAAAAATTGGTGTAACCAACTGGAGTGAATGACTGATTAGAATACTGACCAATCAAAGAAGTGAAGAGCTCGGGGGCGGAGCTCCCGGCTGCCATGAAGGTTGCCCCGGCGACATCCTGACTGAGCTGAAGGTTCTAGTGGACAGAGAGGGGAGATTAAACAGGCTTAAGGATAAAGATGGTGACATTTGGTATTTTATTGTCAGAGGACTGATCCTACTAATAAACACTGTCTGTGTATCCAGAGCCTCCACTGTTGTCTGAAAACTACTGCGCACAAGTGAACCATGCACTGACTAGGGTGCCTTTTGTCCAATGAACATGAAAACTAGTTTAACATAATTTAATATCATAAGCTTGAGTAATCATTAGCATGGGCATTTTTTATGAATCTGTAATGTAAAATAGTCCCTAACAAAATCACAGTTTACTGTATTTAACTATCTTTTATAAAATAGTAATAAGGAAGTCAGAGAGTAGTGATAGACAAACATGCTGTTGTTTCATGTCTTCAGAGGAGAATTAAAGACAGCAAATAAAATAAAGAAAACTCAGTTCTGATCCTTTAAAGGTTTAGAAACCTTTGGTTAAGATTTTCATTTAACATTTGGAGAAGAATCACAAACTAGCAACCTGTAGAGCAAAAAACTATTACTTCACTTTCGACCACAGTAGATTTGTGTCATACCTCTGATACTTTTTCCAGTGATGGCACAAAGTAAACATCACACACGATGGCCAGTGCATGAAACATGTAGATAGCCTGAGAAATACATCAGACACATTACTGACCATGTAGCTTAAGTTTGTGTTTGAGTTTAATAAAAAGAAAAGAATATCAAGCCTTCAGACAGAGATGATACTCACACAGAGAACATGAAGGAGAACCGCTCCCTGTCTCCTCTGATCCACAGTAAAGATGTCTTCAGGAAACTCACTGATAGCTTGGGAAAAGATGGACAGAGTGTAACCTAATGATGTGTGAAATTACGTAAAAGTGTTGAACAACGGCTGAAACCAATTGGCAAGTATTCTAATAAATTACCTTTAGAGCAAACCTGCCCTGCAACTCGCAATTTGAGCTTCTGATATTTGAAGATTTTTTTGCTAATCTGTCTCTACTTTAAGGGTTAAATTTTTAAAACGTAAAATTCTAGTTAGAAAACTCACATTGAATGAGGGTTTGTTCCCATGGACCTCAGAGAAGAGCCCCAGGTACTTGGCCTAATGAAAGTTGTGATTAGCATAATAATTCAGCTCTACCCTGAACCTGCCGTCACTTATCTTTGTATGTGTGAAATCTGTAAAGTGTGTTGAATGTAAGTCCAGTTGTATCCCCCAGTCAAAGCTTGAGTTTAAAGCTGTGCTACAGTCATGCGATTAAGAGGCCAATTGCATTACAGCTGAGTTTTCCATGCTCCTCTTCTGACTTCACACTATCCCTCACGCCATTCAAATGCAACTGTTTATATTTTCTTTTTGCCAGTTCTTTCAAAAGCAATTCCAATTAACTTGATGTTCAGAGGCATCTAATTTGGCTGAGTTAAACAATGCGTCACAATCATTCTTCTCCCGGCTGAAAGGGATTGTTTTGCTTGACTGCACTGTCTAGCACATAAGATCATAAATACCACAACTCACTGTGCCATTAAAAAAAGCTCATTTTTTTAATGATACAGGCACAGCAATAATCTGAAGAGCTGCTTCCCCTAAAGGTTTTCTGATTTAGTTGCAAGTCATATTTTTTTAAACCACAGTTAAAAGTGAAACAAAGAACACAAAAATTTAAATAATCATGCACAGAGACAATATTGTGCAGTCAGAGGCAAACACAAATCACTCCTAAGGATGAAGATGCAGAAATGGTGTGCGGTTGGTTTGGTTTGGACACCCTGATCAAACAGTATATTTTTAGCATCAGAAACCAAATGACAGCTCTTAAAAATAGCAATATGACGATATGAAGCACATGTCTTCAAAGCCTTTAAGTTAATCTACACTGTATTTCCCTGAGGTAGGAACTTAGTTCTAGATGAATATATGTAGCTCAATATATCATCTGGAAAAGTCTCTTTAAGTCAGGATCAGATCATAAGATGCTGTCACTGTTTCTCAAACAGCCAAACACATCCAACCATGCATAAGCGATGGTACAGCGGCTGATGAGAGGCTACTAATCAGCAGGTCATTACCACAGGCCGGGCACTTTGAACAGCTCCAGATGCAGGCTACATCCAACCACAAACTCAGCATTCAGTTTCCTAGCAACTGGGTCCTGTCTCACGTGAATAGATTTTTAAATATTTGTAAGGATAAAACAGTACAAAAATCTTTCTGTTGTCTTATGCATGCATATAAACCACAGACTGTATATGAAAGATAGAAACAGGTGGTAAAGCACCTCACCAGATCTAGAAGCACCACCAGTCTGGTTGTCTTCTTTTTGCTGGATGAGCTCTCTCTTAAACAAGGAGATGCTGTGATCCACAGTTGGTCTGTGGGAGCCTAAAGAGTCATTTACATATGAATACAGATAGGAGCATTAAACTGTATTACTGAAACATAGTAAATTTAGCATAACCGTTTATGTAACTTCATGGTGTTTCTTTTGACTAGTATCCTGCTAAAGTAAATCTCTGAGGCTGCAACGTGACATCTGTTAAATACTGCAATTTTGTTATAGAAAATAAAAGAGGAGAGGTTGAGAAGAATTAAAAACAGGGTTTTATGTGGGTTCTTTTTTCCTTTAGACGCACCTGTAACATCACTGAAGTGAAAGATCCAAGCGGCTGCCAGCAGACCGACCCCCCAGACGCAGAAACGGGGGAGGAGCCGCGTCTGCCTCGGTCTTCTCGGAGCCTTCATCCCGCCAGCCGCCGCTGCTCGTCGGCTCTCCGCTCAGAACATGTCGCCACCGTCGCTGTCACTCTTTCTCGGACGCCTGCTTTCAGACCGAATAAAACTGGCCTGTTGCTCTCTTATTCTGATTTATCGTCTTTCAGCTGCTCTGGCGTGGGGCTCCATCCAAGAAGCAGGAGGATGTTAAACAGGCTCGGCCTGTCCACAGCATCTTCGACAGTCAGTCAGCACCAACCACCCAGCATCCACAAGCTTGACATCCAGCGGATACGTACAGACAATGAATCATCAGCCAGCGCCTATACAAAAATACCCCTCGATTCAGACCATCCTCTCACTCCTCCTGCCCTAAATCTGATCTCCTGTTTATGGTTTTCCCGTCGGGGAGGCGGTGTTTTCCTGAACCTACAGACTAGAGCGCCTTCAGCTGGGTGGGGCGACGCGAGTGAAATACCGATAACACGAAGCAGCGATTTAAGTGTCACGTGTAGCGACTAGGACCGATTTTCTCGGGGGAATGTGAATATTTTCCAAAGCTATCAAAAAACAAACAAACAAAAAAATTTCGTCAATTAAAAAAGAAAAGTTACTGACATGGAAGCATATCTGAATGGGCTCAAAGTGCCAAAGGGTCTAGAGCCTCTGTCTGAAGTAAGATCCAAAAATAAGACCACAAAGAGATGCAAAATAAGGACACAAAACATCCGCACAAAGATGTAAACACACTGAAAGGAAATAAAATGTCCAGGAAGAGACAGAAACCAACAAAAAATAAAATGAAGTAAAAGCAAAAAGAAGAAATAAAAAAAGATGCCCACTGCAAATACAAACATAACATCTGTATTTTCTTTGTTTTTTGGGTGCTCTTTCCTTCTTTGAGTCTAATTTCTATGGTTACCAAAACTGTTAGGACTTGGTCTTCATTGCTGTTAAGGTAGACTTTTGCTCATATAATTTCTATTATTAACAAAGCTTCTAAAAACCGATGGTTTAGATTCAAACAGGCCTTTTAAATTAATTTGTCACTGTAGGAAAAACACACTTCAGTAATCAAAGTAATGCTCTGCTCTGTTAGTGTCCCTGTCCTAACGGTGTAACAGACACTCAGCAAGCACATGAAGGACCCTGAGACTGTAGCAGCTAAATGCATAATGAGATGTTTTATTTGTTTCTGATCTAATGTGTACAAAAACCTCAAATGCAAGAGTAAACCACAGGGAGCGCTAAGCTCAAATGGGAGGCAAGGCCCCATAGTGTACACTACAGTAGGGCTGTAACATCAGGTGTGCGGTACTCCACAAAGTGTCGATGGAAAAGAAGTAAGATTTTCCTGCGCAGCTTCCTGAAGCCACAAAGACCAAAACCACGAGAATGAAGATGCACAGCATAAAGAAACCCGCTCTAGGGACAGCTGTCTTCAAGGTACCTGCACATCTTAGGACAATGGAGAAATAAGTGGGACAGTAATGAGTGAGGAAACATAAAGAAAAGGTGCAATGCAGGATGGAAACATACCAAATCCTATCCTATGAGTACCTTTTGGTCTGAAGGTCAACCGAGAGAAGACAAGGTTTCAGCAGTTCCTCAGAGTCAGCTTCTTCCTGCAGACACTGTAGCAGATATCATTAATGTAGTATTTCTAAATCTCTCTATCTAATCTTTTTAATTTCATACAAACGTCATACATTTCCAAGATCTGAGGAGGCCAGCAGTTTAATTTCCTCTGCAAAGGACAGAGGGGGGCTAGGCGATCCTTCCTTCTCTCTCATCATGTCACTAAAAACAGACAGTGACAGTACATTATGAGGGCTCCCACTCTATTCTGTAATCTTTTGAAGTAAGAGCATCTGTGAGTCAGGGTTACAATGTGGCCCCATCTAGTCTGTCCTCCAACTGCTTCCTCAGCTCCACGTTTGTCAGCCTGAGGTCCTGCAGCAGAGAAACAGGATCAGACAGTAAAACACTTCAACATCTTATAAGCAAAAACATGCAACTGCTGCAAGAGTACTGTGCATTTAGATATGGACATGGTTGGACATTTGCTCAAAGGGGCACTTTGTGAGCATTGTTTATGCACAGATTACAAGTGCAGTGTAACATTTTAGAAATCACTGCCACTCTCACATTGTAAACAGAGCACTGAGCATAAGTTTGAGTACCTCTATGTGAATGTCGATGTTTTAAGGAACAAAATATAAGCCCTCCATCAAACAGACTTTAAAATGAGCTTTTCTTCAAAGATTCATGCACACTTTTATTTCTAACTAAAAACATTTTAAATCAAACACTAATTGTGGCCCAAACTACTGAGTGCTTACTGACCCCCTCTTTGGCTCGCACAGCTTGCAAACACACAGCATGTTTAAGAGCTCCCCACTGATTTTCAGTGATGTTTAAGTCAGAAAACTGTGAGAGCCACTCAAAAAGCTTCAGCTTACAATTCCTGAGGTAGTTAATTTATAAATTTGATCCCTGCTTTGCATTAAAACCCTGTGATATAGCATCTTTACTTTTCAGATTTACTTTAACATTTGCATTCAGAAACTTCTGATATTTGTTTGGATTCCTTCTTCCCTCTAACTGTAAAATGCTTCCTGTGTCTAAGCAGACACACAACCTCAAATATAATTTCCACCTTCAAGCTTAACAGTTGACATGATCTTCTTGTCATGCTGCTTTTCCCCCTCCAAACATACATTTGATTATACTGGCCAAAGATCTTTCTGCAGCTCTGACTCATCCAGATGTTATTATGAAGAGGCTTCAGGTAGGGTTTCCTTCAGATGGCTCTTCCATGTAGCCCCTGTTTGTGCATCTGAACTGCACAGTGGAACAGTGCACCAACACTCCTTTGTCAGCTAAACTTTCAAGCAGCTCTTTTGGATTCATGAGGTTGTTTTGTTTTCCTTTCTGCACAGCAGGGGTGCAGTTTTAGCTCAAAGTTTTCTAAGTCTTTCCAATATTGTCTTGACTTTCAGAGTTCCTTTTAACTGTCATTTCTCAGTGACTTGTCTGACAACTGAAACTGAAAGCTGGAGGTACTTTGATCTTTTTAAAGCCTTCCCTTTGAGGCCCTGACAATCTTTTCAGCTGTAGCAATTCTTCTCAACAAGTCAATTAAGGCCCAATGAGTACTCAAACTTTTACATACACTATATTGCCAAAACTTTTCAGTCGTCTGCCTTCACACGCATATGAACTTGAGTGACATACCATTCTTAATCCATAGGGTTTAATATGATGTCGGCCCACCCTTTGCAGCTATAAGAGCTTCAACTCTTCTGGGAAGGCTTTCTACAAGGTTTAGGAGTGTGTTTATGGGAATTTTTGAC
>VVAS01117564.1:0-22081 GCA_015103295.1 Ptychochromis oligacanthus
ATTGATTTTTATAGTTATATTATTTTAGGGTCTTTACCCTAACATATAAAGCACCATGAGGCGACTGTTGTTGTGATTTGGCGCTATATAAATAAAATTGAATTGAATTGAATTGAATGTGGTGTTCACAAAAACAAGGTCAAGATATGAAGTCCAGTGACCACCAAAACCTAATCAGTCCAATTGTTTTTAGTGCTAAAGTTAAAGAAACTCTCTCAAGGTGGTACTGACATATTGTCAGGAACAGGGCAAATAGTTGGACAACCAGAAAAAATAACTCATTTGTCTACGGCTGTCTCAGGCATTTAATCTACAAAAAGAGTTCATTCATGCTTTTAATCATATCAGAGTCTCACTATAAAACATTACAGGGTTTTTAGAGTCACTTCATGTTAATATTAAATCTATATTTCTATAAATACTAACATTTTATTAATTCAATTCAATTCAGTTTAGTTCAGTTTTATTAATATAGCACCAATTCATAACAGCAGCCATCTCAAGGCGATTAACATCACATAATTTTATTTCTGTTTAAAAATAAAGTCAGCTTGGAGCTTGGAGTTCAATTCTCACTGAGTCAGTAACTTGTTCAGGAAAAATTCCAAACTCCGTCACTGTCATGATCAACTGTTTAGTTATCTGAGTAAAAGAAACATTCGGCATAACCCACGTGCAGCATCATTAACATGTGTCAGGCACAACCATGTAGAACATGCCATTTCCATTATTCTTTCCCTTTGTCAACAAAGGGTGTGTGTTTTATGAAGCTAAAACATTTTCCATTGTATCTCCATCCGAGTGGATGGAAATACAACAATCTATCGAGTAGCAACTGACTCAGTAATGAGCCTTCTCTTTGCAGAAGTCAGCAAATCAAAGCAGAGTCCTGCAGGACCTGGAGCAACCAGATCAGATGAATGAGTAGTTAAGTTAGCTTAGTTTTCATGGTAGAATAATAGAAAAAATGTTGCAGTTTGAAGATTTGCTGTGCAGTTCAGAAAGAGTTCAAACCACATAAGAAGAACCAACCTCCACAACTTAAAAAAATCCTTGTAAAATATGTTTAAGCTCTCACAATAAACACCTTGTCAAAACAAAAGGAAGTTTAAATAACCAAGTGTGCTTCAACATCACTAAATATGGGAGGGGAAAAAAACAGGTACAGACTACACAAGCAAAAAAGGTGTGAAGTGATGTTACCAGAGCTGCGTGGGCACATTACTGTACTGTTCAAATATGCTCAGCATGCAGCTGCTGTTTGGCATTAACCACCTGTGTGTGTGCATGTGCGCGTGTGTGTGTGTTTGTGTGAGAGAGAGTACAAAAAGGCAGTCAAGTAAAGTGAAAGAAGATTTTCATCAGATATCCACTGCAAACATGCATTCATTTAAGCTTATATTCAGAAATTAGATGTGATGTGATTCATGGTATTGGTAATGGGGATGATGTTAAATGAGAGTGCATATTTAGTGTTCATGGAAATAAAAAATTGTGAGAAACTTAGGTTTCATTAGTTGGATTAAAACAGGCAATTACCCATTCATAAACCAAAATCCATATCAGATATTCTATCTGCTCTCCACCACCATGAGAAACCTGATGTTCATGGCAAGAAGATGAACACTCAAGAGTCCTCCCTAATGATGCCAAAATCAATACTGCATAAGTCAGGTCAATCAATAATCCAAGCAGTAAAGGATGAGGCTATAAGCAAGGTTTAAAGGACAGAGGAGGGGGACACACAGATGGTGATTTAAAGTCATGTTACAAAGCAAACAAAAAACAAAAAAGGCAGGAAGCAATGCATAGGTCGACATCTCAGCAATTAAACCTGCTTAACTCTTCATCAATAAACTCCAGTACATGGTAGATAATGGTACTTTAGTCTATTAATAGTAAATTTAAGTTCCTAACAGTCTCACTACTGAATAGCAGACAAATGCACTACAAAGCACAAGACAGCACACTCATCTCTTGTAGACATGCTGCTGTACAAACCAAAGGGCGAGGCCAGGCTTACCTTCTACAAGGGGTGAAGGGAGAAAGAAACGGTAAAAAGAAAGGAAGACTGACATAAATACAAACGTTCAACTTGACATATACCAACTGAGAGCAACAAAAACCAGTGTCAAACGGATAGAAGTGGCACAGGAAAGAGATATTATAGAGTCCCAGGATAGGAAAGCAGCTGCACATGCAGAGCTGAAAAACAAAAGAACCTAACAGATTAATTATCTACAGAGAGAGGGGAAAAGTTAAAGAATGTATACTTTATTACAAACTCTATATAAATTAAATGTAAGCAAAAAACCTGCAAATGTCATGATCAAAAACAAAGTGCATGGCTTCTTACTAAAGGGAAAAAGTACACTAGTTGAGACTGTCATCATGTTAGGAACTTTCCATTCTGCAGCCCCCTGCAAGGTCTTCTGGTTGTACATGAAAATATTTTGGCAAACAGACAAAAACACTGCTTCCATTTGTTTTTAGTAAAGAACACACAAAAACAAAGTTAAACAATGAGCACTGTGTAACAATGAGTCCAAGTGAGTTTCATAGACGGAGAAAAATATATTGCACGAACCTTGTTGGCCCACGCATCCTCGTCCCAGGATGTAAGCTGCAGTACTCTGATGATCTCATTTATCTCAGCACTCATCTTCTCAAAAGTGAAGTTACGGTTCTTCAAGGCCTCTTCCACACCGTGGCTTCCAGATGTCTTGGTTGTCACAAAAATTTTGATACCTTAAATAAAAACAGAGGAGCTTGAAATAAGCAATTCAATATATTACAACCCCTTTGAATAAAAACACTGAAGCATGCAACATTTAGAAATTCCCTCTTCAAGAAGGAAATGCAATTACCCGAAATGAGGATGGGCAGCAGCTCTTTGACTGTGTTCATAGAGTTGACGAGCATCACACGGTGCTCCTGATGTGTGAGCTCCTGCTGCCGTTCATCTATCATCTTTGCCATCTTTGTCATACCTGGGAAAAGGCACAAAACAAAGGTGGAAAAATATTTTCATATTAAGAAGATTCCCTGCATCTTCAAATTGTTCAAATTGGCACTCCTGTCATAACTGACTCAAACACAAGAATTATTACACAGCAAAAACAAGATGTGAATTTCTGAATCTGTCAACCAAGACAGCAAACTGATATTTTTAGACACTGTCAAGTTAAGACTTCAGCAAAGTAATCTTGTACTGAAAGACTGACCTGGTCCCAGGTTCTTTGTATATGTGATCAAGTCCTCCATAGTCTCAACCACCTCTGCCACGGTCAAATACTCCAGGATGCCTTTGCACACACGGATTATTTTGCGAACCTATGACAATAGTGAGAAAAAACCAACAACTAAATCTAATTCAAAGACAAACAAAACAAATGATTATGCAAACACAGTCTCCCCCCCTTTCACATTCCCTCTAATTACACTAAATAACTCTGTCAACTGACATTCCAACCTCTTTGTCCTGCTTCACTCCAGCTTTGTGTGAACTGCTGGAGTCACCACTACATTATACAGAGCAATCCCTGAGCTCTACTGGAAAACATGATGGCACTGCTGACTGATGACTCCTGCTGACTGCTGCAGACAGAGCTGGGATGCCTGATGTCTGCATCCAGAGTGCTGACCTGCAACTTTTTCATTTCACTCTCCATCTTTGAGAGGAAGAGACAGATGGGCATGATAGATGATATTCCCATCTGATTTGAGATATAGGAAGGGTTTCTGTACATGTGGAGTATATTTATCTATGTCTCTGTCTTCTTACAGTATCCAAGAGGAAGTCCGAAATAGATACTATCATTATACCACAGAAGCCTGTGACAGCAATTCTGTGAAACTCTAAAGACTCAATTAACAAGTCATTAAAGCCTTTCCAGTTCAGTCCAACTCCTGAGCACACAAGTAAAAGTCACTAAACCACCATTAAATGTACGAGATGGAAAAACGCTACATAAACAAGGTGTGCTGAAATAATTTGGTGCTCTAAAACTGATATCCAGCAGTGTCACCTGATCAGTATTTTGTTGCTGTAACAAAACTGGTGTTTTATTTTGGTTTATTCTGGTTAACAGGTTTTCCACGTCGAATAAAAATGAATAAATACCTCAGCCTCATCAAAGGTGAGGAGCAGGTCAGAGGTCCCAGACAGGATGCCCCGAGAGCCATCAATGAGGTAATCCCGAGCAGGAACAGAGTATGGATCGGCTTTCAGCATAGATGCAGCCTGTACCAGCTTGGTGCACGCATTCTCCACTCTGTGGAAAGAAGATGATGACCCATTTCAGGAGCTTGTATAAAAATCCTTAAAGCCAGTCATGCTGATGGTTCAAAGTCCTTTAAAAGCCAAGTGGACATTACAACTAGAAAAAATTGTTTAAAGCAAAGACAGAGGAAGCTTTGGCATACTGCAGTGTAAACATGACTTTGTTTCATTTCCTCTTTTTAATCAAACCTTATGCAGTAAAGTCAATGAAGCATAAATCCCTTTCACACCATCTTCCATACAGAGGAAGAATTGGGTATCAGGAACGATGCAGTCCTCTCTACATCTCAAGTGTTGCAAAGCCTGAAACCACAATTCCTCATATATTCATTTACATATTCACTTCTTGTATTCAACTTAATTAATCCTTAAACATGACAAAAAATTAATATATTTCAGCTTAAACAAATTTTTAACTAAAAAATGTGATATCCAAGTTTCACACCTATAACATGGAGCTCACACTTCATGCAAGCAGCTAACAACACTATTGTCAGCAGCTTCCTCTATCTGGCTAGTAGAAGATAGCAGTGTGTGCAATGGGCAATCTGAAGGCCCAAAAATAGTGGCATCAAGCTTCAGCTAAGCACTCACAAAGACATTTATTATTATATATCTCAACCAAACCTTGTTCTTTAGTAAGGAAGTTATAAAGATGTAAAGTAATTTCTTCAAAATAAAAACGTCAAAGGTAATTTTATTGTGTCTTCTTAAAATATTAGGGATTTTGCTATTATATACAGCAAACTGAAATAACCTCTAAAAATATATATTTTTTAAATTAATTTCAAATGATTTTGAGGTTTAATTTGGAAAATATTAAAGCACAAAACTATTAAGGAGCCTCAGTTTTAAATGTACTGAATGTACCCAATGTCTCTCTTCCCTGAAAGGAGACCGTAAGAAATGGCCTAATGAAATTACCTTAAGGGTCCATTCTTGACAGTGGAAGTCTTCACTCAAAGACCACAAAGCAGATATTTCTGTCCCAGAATCTTAGGCTCACAAATTTTAAGAGATAACCCTGGAAGAAATCTACTCAGTGGATCTTAATTTGAAGTTATTTATGGGGAAAACGACTGGCAGTTTCATTTTAAAGTTTGGTTTTAAGAGCAGTGTCTAATGACTTAAGTCTGGGACTGGTTAAAAACTAAAGCAATGTCGTGTTATACTGATGATGCAACGAGGCAAATTTGTGATAGTGGCTACATTAGCAAGACTGGCCTGATTCTTTACACACCGAATATGTCAATCTTTTGACAGAGAAGTTATCTTGCCTCACAGGATGTGATCTGATAGGTGGAGTTCATCTCTTACTGGCTTTGGCCCAATTTAACCCCTGCTTCTACATAAATGTAAATGATTGATAGTTGCCTCCAGGGTGTGATGTACTCTATGACCTCCAGAGCTAAAAAAAAAACCCCACAGGCTCAGCCATTTGATTCAGTGTCATACATGCCACCTGCACAGTATCTCAGCCATTTTGCTCATAGAAACAGGCAGCAAGCCAAGGAACAAGACATGTTTCTGTTCCCACGGTATACTGGCTTTCTACATTTGCCTACAGGCTAAATGCTGCACAAGTTACAGGGGAACATTACAGCTATTTTCAACAGTTTAGAGTAAAGGGGGCCAAGCAAGAGACATTCAGTTAATCAAGTCTCCTGAAAGTTAAAGGCTAATGTATGTGCAATGGCATCAAGGTTGACATGAATGTGTGTGTCTCTGCAGAGCCAGCCAGCACTGTCCTTCAGCATGCACCAGAAAGAAACAGCCATGCATTAAACGGATCCCGGCAGACACTATATTTAGTGAAGGAGACACATTCCAGCACATGTGCTGATGGATGACGACAAGGTGACGATGTGACTTTGAGGCGCCAAATGTGTTGAGCCTGACGACCTGTGCCTGCCAATGCATTTCATCCCTGACCTTGGGGGGCCCCTAGGACTGCCTTTTCCCCCCTGACTGTAGTTTCTCATGTAATAAGGATCTGTGAAAAACTGTGATAGAGACAGACAGCAGCTAAGCACAAACTAATGATTTAAGCAATGTCAAGCAAGCCAAGGGAACAAATACACTGATTAAATATGGACATGTTTTTTCTACGTCAATATATATATATATATATAAATTTTTTTAACGTAAACAAAAAGCAGCAGCCAGCCACTCTAATGTTGCCCCACTTCTTAAGGGTAAATGGACTCCTCCCAGATCTAAAAGTATTTTTGCTACACCATGGCAAGACTGAGGCACTTAACATGCCATGTCTGACCTTTGCCTGGGCACAACCAGCCATTACTGCAACAGATAAAGAGAGAAAGAGAGCCAAAGGGGGGCTGATGGGTTCCACATAGTGAAAGAGATATTTAATCCAAAAAAATTGAGATGTTTGTCACCGTATGATTTTGAGGTATTTACTTACTTGATAAAAGCTGGTGGCATGTCCCTTTTCATAAGCTGGTCTTCTGTGGTTTGTACAGTCTCCTTTCCCACCTGGAAAACACAAATATTACGTGAGTAAACATTAAACAAATATGATTTAATGAAACAAGACATTTAAAGTAAATACACACATAGAAGAGTGTGGTAGTGAACCAAGGTGACCATGATGATCGTACTGTTGTTTGTACAGAACAGTGGTTCACAAACTTTTTCTGGCCTGCCCAACTTCAGAAGATGAAAAAAAGTTCACGCCACATACCCAACAATTTTTCACCAATCAATCAATTATCAACAACAAAAATGGATCCAAGTGGATATAAGTGAAATTAAAGGTCAGCACAATAACACCAGCAGAGTCTTATTAGCTTATTTTTTCCTACATATTTGGTGTTCATGCCCCACCTGCTGTGGCTCTATGCCCCACAGTTACAGTCTCTGTAACACTGGTACAGAGACTATAACTGTGGCTAGGGGCAGAGAGCACTGCTGGGAAAGGAGGTGCACAAGTCTAAAATACCTATTAAATAATACATGCTGAGTTTCTCCACTGCAAATATTTTATTTCTCAGGTACTCTGTGACAAATAAATAATAGAAGAATATATTCATCTGCCTTAGGGAGCTTGGTGTGGTGGCACATGACTCAGTTCTCTTGAGAGCCAAACTCAAGTAAAGTCCAAGTGTGGGAAACACAGCACATTGAATCCAAAGAGTTCTTTGCCTTCATCACATCTGTTATCTGTCATATTAGGGCACTTTACGAATAATGACCAAGATTAACGTTTGACAAGGACAGTGCAGCCTATTAAGTTACAACAAAAGCCAAATCACTTTAGTCCAGGAATGCATTGTGAACTGTGAAATGCTGGGCTGATACTAATGTTTTAAAAATGCAACTTGGCCAATATCCAATGCAGATACAGATATTTTTAGTCTTTTTACCTCTTCTTGTTATTTATGTCTTGCTGTGTTCCAGGTAAACAAAGAAATCTTTTTGAAACAGGTCAGTAATTTTTATAGTCTGTCAGCTCCTCATCAGAATATTTCTAAACATTTAGTCTGTGCAAATTTGATAAATATTGGTCAGTGATGTCACCATGGCATCTGAAACTATTCTGACACATGCACTGCAGCCGCAAACTTTTCTGGGCCTTGCAGGACATCAGCTAATCTTCAAACTGGCAGCTCCTGTCAGACTGTGCCAATGTGCGAATACCAGTCTAGTACATTTACCACTGCTGAGCGGGTGTGTACACTACCGTGCAACTCCCTCCTGAACCGGAATATTTCTAGCAGTGGAAACCTGTCTGAAGCAGGTTTCCACTGCTGTATGTGCTACATGTGAGGTCCACTGTATACAATATCCCTGATTCTCCGAAAATAGTCCGTTGTTTCATGTGTGAAAACAGCTATGTTTGCAGATATACTGATATCAATCAACAGTGCCAATATACTGGCCAATACAGATATTCACCAGATATCCTGGTGCTTCCCTAGTTTATTAGATGATATTCTACAAAAAGCAATAATTTCCCATTTAACCAGAAGGTGCTACATATTTTCCTCTATAAATGACAAGCCAGTTAGCTATTATATTTACAAACTGGTAAAGATAGCACCAGTCATAAAACAGTGGAGACAGGACACACCCAAAACCCAAGCTTCAACCCCGACTAGTTCATCAGTCATGGGGATTTCTCTGAGTCAGTGCTTTAAGTTTCAACAGAGTGGACACAGTTGTCTTGGCTGAGTAATGTTTAAAGTTAAATTTATTCCAAAGCTTTTATACAACATGACCACAGTATATAGATCAATAACATGTCATATGCATGAGTAAAAACTCTGTTACCACAACTTTTCTCCTTAGGGAGTTTTGTCTTTAATCATGCAGTTTTTCATAATGATGTCCTGTTAGTTGTCTAGTGAAGCATTATTTCAACAAGGCAGCTGCTGGGGGGACGCCAGGCCTGAGTACAGTTATAATGTGCAAAGCAGCTGAACGCCTCCTCTCCATCAAATGCCAAAATGACTCACCTCCCCCAACTATGACCTCAGCTCTGCAGGGAGATACAACTCACCCACGTTAAGCTGCCACGGGTGAGGGATCACATGCATTCATCCTTACATGGATCATATTGACGAGGTTAAATGAGCTGCACCACTGCACAATCCTTTCCCGTTACATTAATGTTTTACTACATATAAGCTACATGTTAAGAGTTGCAGACTGCTTAATTATGTGTGACAGTCAGGAAATCACACTGTCACACACAAATTTAGAACTATAAAGCATTTCCAATGTGTTCCACTGTGCTCGACTCTTTTGTACCTGCTAGGCAACACACCAGGAATTAGAAACGGAAGGAAACAATTAGCTGAATAATCCATATAAGTTATGCATTTAAATTAGCAGAAATGTGTTTAGATTTTGGACAGGATGGAAGACAAAACCATTTAAAGATATCTAATTAGGAAACAGGAAACAATGAATCCAATTCCTGGCACCATTTTCAAAGTTTTTAAATCTCCTGGAAATTATCTTAAAAAAAGTAGATCCTGCTTTTACTTTTGTTATTCACGATACAGGCCTGATGATACAGTGAGCAATCCCAGAGAGCTTGACAGTGTGTCTGTATATAGCCACTAGAAGAGCCATTCCAGATGGTTGACATGGAGGAAGTAATGGAGCAGAGCAGACATGCATCTCCTTGCCCTGTGTTCACTGGACCTGAGGGACTCTGAGTAACTGAGGGGTTATGAATTAGGGGCAAAGGTTGTGCCAAACTAAAAATAAAGCTTAGCCAAGGAGGCTGGAGTAGCAGCATGCATATGCCACCCTGACATTCACCAAAGAGAGGCTCTGAACAAAAGCCAGCAACAAGCTGCCTTGTCCCATTTAACTTTTACTTTGACTGCAAGACAGTTTCCCATTGTTGGGATATATTTAGTATTTAAACTGTTTGTTAAATGTATCTAGGTGCAGAGTTCCTTTAGGACATTTTTTTCAGTCTTTTCTCAGTTTAAAGGTTGTTCATATATATTAAACTGGAATGAATGTGGCAAAAAAATACCTTACTAATGGTTCAACAGCTACTTGATTAAGTGATTTGTTAATCAAAACCAACAGCAGCAAACCACAGCAGTTTTGACAACAACCAAATGCCATTTTTTGTTTATAGAGTGTACTACGTATTGATTAGCACATCTGTGCACTTCCAGCTACTTGCTAGGTTGGTTGGGTAAAGAAATGGTTTTTTTTTATATCTCAATGGGACTCTAGCAGCTCATGAAGGACTTTTCTAAGGTAAAGCTGATTGTGTAATCTCTTTACAGAAGTGTTAAAACAACACTACTATTTATTGAAGTTCAAGTCAAGTTGAGACATGACTTAAACTCAAAGGAAAAGAGAAAGAATGATGGCACTATGGGTAACAATGTGGAGGGCAGAAGCTGAGTTTGAGTTTCATTTAACGAGCACTAAGTCATATTCTTTCCAAAGCACTACCCAGAAGTCTCTGAAACCAAGCAAATTTAAAGCTCTTGATACTTTATTCAACAGGTCATCACTGTCTTCCTTTCCCTCCTCCCTTGTCGTGCCTCTTCCTGTTGTGTGAAGTTCAAAAACAGTTTGCAGCAGTGATCCAAACAATTCGCAGTAAAAATAGAACTGTGACCAGAGTTTATAACAATTGTTGTCGAGCAGTTTGCGATGCCGGGGTTCTTTTACTATTCTGAGCCTCTGTCGTGATTTTGGACCACATTCTCGTGATGCCAACAAGGCCCAAGTTTGACACTAGGGCTATAGCTTGAGGTTATTTATCTCTTGCTTTGTCTGCTGTTGTTTTTGTTTGGCTTAAAAGATTAATAGCTTCCTTTGTAACACAACAGAAGATAATGTCCACCTCTAGTTACCAAAGCCAAGAATGACTTCTAATTACAAGTCTTGTCTGACCAACAGTCTGAATGCAAGGACATTAAATTTGCAATGAAATTAAGCTAAAAATAAATAAAAAACTTGAATATGGAGCCAACATTTGATAGTTTTTTCCTGAGGAGTAACTTTTCTGTCAGTTTTCCTAGTGATTATTTTAAAAAATGTATTTATTTTTGGTATTATGACGCATTTCATTATTGATAGTGAGACTTGGGGAAAAGAGGAAGAGATGACGTGAGGATGTCCAGTCGCCAGCCTTTATTAATCAGAGCTATGGTCAACAACCCAAACCCCAATAGAAATCTTATGTTCCTTGAATAGACTGTAGCAAAGCACTTTAAAGAAGGACAGCTGTTCACTTCCACCATCTTTTTAAAACCTTTCACAGATTCAGTGTCATGCTCTTCCAAGCTGCCATTTACAACGCTTCTAGCTGTGAGTACAGAGTGGAAACACTGGCACTCCTGTGTTGTGAAGTAGCTTGATAAAGTGGCTGCTCCTTTAGTACAGACTCTGCTTTGTTGACAGCAGCCCATCACTCTTCCTTGAGAAGAAAGGCTGCTCTGAAAGCCTCCAGGCTGCCGAGACACAGCCTGCCTTTCTCATGTTGGGCGGTTTTAGCACAATGCTGTGTTAGTCATGGGGACCACAAAGATCTATGATGGCAGAATTCCTGCAAGCAGTGCTACCACTAACCCTTAACAGCATACAAGAATATGAACTACTACAGGTTTATTTCCTGAAAGAGCAAGACACTGAATCCACTCTAGGTGACTTTGAACTGCAATCTAATGGCATAGCACTCCATTAGCTACCTTTGATCAATAGTCTCAGCACCAGCAAGTGCTGCTTTTTCACATATCAAGTGGCTTTTGACCAATAATGACTCAGAGGAGCAGCAGGAAGATTGCACTGAATCATGCATCTTCCAAGTTGTGTCCAACATGTTTTTTGAATTTGGATCAGGAAGTAGCTACGCATGGTGTGTCCAAGGCAATGAAAGTCACAAATCATATATCTGCTTAAAAGTCACAAACCAAATGTTCTGCTTAGGAGAGGCAAAACAGGCTCTGCAGCCAGAGAAGTATATCACAGCTACTTATTTCAGGTTGCAGGAGCACCATTCATCAGCATGAATCCTCATCTTAAAAAGAACAGTGAGTCAACACAAGGCATGTCATAAGTGAGCTGTCAATTTCCACAGAACAAGAACAGCTAAAAGAACAAACATAATAATAACAGACAGCTTTTAATACCTTTACTGCTGGTTAGAGAGGAAGTGGGAACTTCACATTTAGCCAACCAATGACATGATTCCATATATAAACCTATTTCTCACTTTCTGATTGACATACATCTTTCTATGAATTGCAGGACTATGACTTTGAATTGTATTAAACAAGACTGCAGCTCAACTTCTATAATGTAAAATGGGGGGAAATAAACTACTGGAAGTCTAAAAAGGAATAAGTCAAGTTTTGCACTAATTAAAATTAAACAAGGTTGGAGGTGTTGGTTATTGCTGCTTCCACACAAAAAAACAAACAAAAAAACCCACTAAATTCTGGAATGTCCAAGAGTTTAAATATCCATCAGTCCAAATTTAGACAATAATCTATAAATGGAGACAATTCATTACTGTGCCTACTCTCCCTAAAAGCTCCCAGCAAAAATAACTACACAAGGCACATCACAGAATGCTAAATACAGCAAAGTAGCCCTAGAGTAGCAGCTGAAGGCTTACATGTTACTGGAACTTCATTTCTGTTCATAACTCTAACACGCATGGTGCCCATGGCTATACACCATAGAAAACACTCATGAAAAGAGTCTGCCTGAAGCTTGCTGAAGAACACGGTTGCATTGTTGGGTTTGTTTGGCAACATGAAAACAGCATCCCAAAGGTGGAGTATGGTGGAGGGACCGTCACGATTGGGGGCTACTTTCCTAGACTACCCTTTCAAGCAGTCCAGTCACTGACAGCAGAAAACCGATTGGGTTAAGATTTGGTAGTTTAGTTTTGTAAGGAAGATCAATCTAAAACAGCAGCCAGCTGAAGCAACTGCAAGTTTCTGGTGTAGAGAGTACCCAACTTTTTTTTTTCCCAATTCAAAAACTGGATAAAAGTAAGTAATACCAAAGTCCTTTTAGAAGCAAGTCTTGCTGATAAACATCATTTCAGATCTAGACATACCTGCCAGTTCTGAAAAGTGGAGCCAACACCTAAGTGCCTCAAACCTGCATTCTTTCTAATGGTCAGCAGGGAGAGAAACTGTGGTTGCAAAAACACTTCAAGTTGTATAGAAGTCTACTGGGAAACTGTCCATGGCCCTAACCTCTATAAACACTTTTGAAATTAGTTCATGGGCTCAGTCACTGATTTTGGGTCATGCTGTATAAAACACTAAGTCCATTTCATGAATTTCGGTCACTAAAGGTCTTAAAGGACGATTATCAAGGGTATACCCATTGGCTAAGGACTTGTGATTGAGTATGCAGTTTCAATTTGAATGGAGGGCGATCTTTGAATAATAGTCAAATAATAGTTCCCAGTGATAATCAAGTCTTCATGACATAAATACTGCATGTGTTTGCTGGCAGCACCCCAAAAATACTTTTTTAAAGTTTTTTTGTTTTATGTTTCCCCATGAAATTATATTTCTACCATCTTCTTTGCTGCCCCAATATTCTTTCACAGATTTCAATTCAGTAACCTCTGAGTGCCATGTCTCTCTGCTATAATACATTTGGTAATACTGATTGCAGTCTTTATGGAACAGAACATGAGCTGCACTGAAAACAATTCCAACAAAATTTGTGTTTGTTGTTTTGGGGAAAAAAAAGATCATCCCAGGTGCATTTTATCATTTGTCATGGTCTCCTCTCCAGTCATAAACATCCCACTGCTAAGGGAGAGGGGTTTCCCTTTGCTGGCTCACTCATTTGCTGAGTGGGGCTGACAGCTGCCGGGTCTTCCTGACTTGGCCTCCTGTATTTCCTGTTCAATTCAATGGTCCTCTGCATCCCCCTATCCCGGCAAATTTTCATCAGGACAAGGAGAAAATAAACTAAATTTGCATTGTGAAATGATAATGCATGACTGTGAAGACTAGATTATGTCTTTTTGTTTGACTATACAAATATTTCAGAGTCCACAGTCCTTGTATTGCTGCCAAGATAACAGAATCAAACAGAGAGCTGCATGAAATTATTTCCCTTGACAAAACGCAGGAAGCTTGAGTACCAGGTAATAGGAAGGGGTTTCTTTTGTTGGCCTGTGAAGCACTTTACTTAATGAACACATTTGTTTCCCGTATCTAAAGGATTAGAGAAGTACAGGCGACTAAAATGGCTATTTAAATACTCAAGTACTGATCAAACCACAAATAAGTTTTTAAAAACTCCTTATAAGCATCCTCATGTTACATCCTCTGCATTTCTCTCTCTCTTTAAAGACAATGAGAAAGATGTTAAAGGCTTCCAATAGTGTTGCAGATGTGTTGTGCAGATTGAGTAAAAAGCATGAGTAAAAAGAATGTGGCAAGATTTTCAAAACAACTCACAAATCAAAGACTACTGCTGAGCCCAGCTTCCAGTAACTGGAATTTTTGCAGGTATTTCATAAATCACAGTAGTATTTTGTAACCTCAGGAGTATTGCAGAAGACAGTAGCTTCTTTATCCAAACAACAACTCAGTGATCTACACATAGAGGCATCTCCATAAGTCTCTGCAAACAGAAATAATAATCCTTATGCCTTTATCTGCTCCAGGACCCTATATCACTAGCTTTTTTTTTTTAACCCTACACCTATAAAAAGGAGCTATAAAAATAACGAGGTGTAACAGCCCTGCAAAGCCAACTCTAAAGGCTGACTACTGACACATACAAGCATGCTGTTCTTCCATTTATCCCACTAGGACAATATTAAAACTCTGAGGATCACTGTATATACAACAGAAGTCTTTTTAAGTGTGACATATGCAGCAGAAAATATTTTATTGTTTCAGATTTAATACAATTGTTAAAATTAAAACATGTTTACAACTTGAAAATGAAACCAGAAAGACATGAGACAAAACTCAAGCATTACACTTGCATGAAACTGAGGAAACACTCATGGTGCTTTTTTCTAAACATCTCAGCAAGTGTTAAGCTTTAATACCAAGAGAGTTATTTCCTTTGCTTCATGTCATCATTGCAACAGTCCTTTGTGCAATAAACGCAATCTTTCTCATTGCTCAAGCAGCACACACATCGTCTCTCACACTATTACAAATAGACCGGTTCGCCACAGCACAGCCACATCCTGGAGCCAAAGATATGCATCGAAATATCACGGACAAAGACGAAGCTCCTGCTATGTGAACACATGCTTTTCTCAGGGAATTTATCTTTTTTTTTTTTCTATATCTGAGTAAATTTGTTCATTCAAAGGATCAACCCAACCCCCCTCTGAGATGGGATAAATTCCTGCCTGTTGGGAATTCTTCGCATTCCTCACATTCATCGTTAATTGACCTCTGGCTCATTGTCTCAATCAGAAATAACCAGTCAAAGATGCAAAACCGTACTGGCCTTGGTTAAATGAACACACAGTATATGACAATAGTTCGTGGTTGTGCTAGATTTACAATTATGAGTCAGGGCTGCACTTTCATCTCCATGCATCTGGAATAATAAGATCAGGCCCTTTCAAATTAACAGTTTAAACGGTGTACACATTTGTGCCTGATCTATTCAGAAAGGCTGAAGCATGGAAGAGCATCGTGCTTGCTCTTACATACTTCTTTCCTTTTTTAGTCTGGAAACCTGGTGCAATCATCTTAATATGTGATTCAAATGTATAATTATTTGTAACCTACTTTCCCTCAGGTTTTCAGGTCATCCCAATTTTTCACTTTGATTACAGTATTTAAGCTTCTACTCCAGAGATCTTGGACAGAGATCATGAGGGAGGAAGTCTGTGCAATATACGGTTTTCTGAGAAGCACAGACAATCAGGTAAATAAATGGCTTTTCTTTGACACAGTCCTAGCCTGATAATGTCTAAATAAAATCCAATTAGAAAGCTTCATCCTTTTCCCTAGATAGGATGAACCTTTCCTCAAAGTGAGTTATACTCCAGTCAGATGTTTACCTTTTTCTTTTAAACAGACTCACTTAAATTAACTGGCATAAAATGCAAACAATCACATTTAGCAAAACAATGTAACATGCATGGACAAGACAGCAACAGCTAATGGACAATAAAAAAAAAAAATGTTTTCCAATTAGACCAAGTCAAAGACAAAGGCCACAAAGTGTGTTTGATTTCCCATGTAAGCTTTGCAATGTATGACTCATGGGACTGCGACCAGAAGAAATTACATCTGATCCTTGACTTCAATGATCTCATAACACTGTCCATGTTGTAATGTTGCCACAGCAACTGGAAATAATTACAGACTCGTGTATCCATTCATGCCACTGTTGGAAACATCTGATCACAATTCAGAATGTCCAGAAAGCCTGGATGATTTCATCCTAAGATAGCTGGGGATACACAGGCCTTTTTTTTTTTATGTGCTACGACATGCTGACAAGCACTGTATCATGTTAATTACTCAGCCGAAATGAAATGTTTCTACACTGAAAGTTTCATTCAGTACTTTTTTGTCCACTCTGTGGCTGAAGAACTTTAATACTAAATATCTAAATAGCTAAATTACAAGGTTATCTGGAGTCCAGACTTGCTATAATCCAACCAAAATGGTCTAAAAAGCTCTAAAAATTTAGATATCAGCAGAATTTCTATCATTAATGTGTTAACATTTTCATGATTTCCTCAGTTATGTTTTGCTGTGTACACTTTAACTCTGCATGTATTAACCACCTTTCTGAAATAAGAAACAATATGCCTAATTTTCTTTCCATGCCCATCATCACAATTCCTTTGAGGGATAGTCTAGCACATGTACACATGTATATGATGTTTTATAACTCCGTTTAATTTTATGTGCAGATCTCTTCAATACTGGTAGGTACATGTAATTGCAAAACTAAAATAAGGTAAGAAATTATCACAGTATGCAAAGGTCAAAATATGACATCCAACATAAACATAAAACACACCATCTAAACACCTTTTCAGAACAGCTTTTCCATTGATGCAGTGCTGGTGCTTAATGTAGACCTGGTTCTACATATTTCCACCAAAAAGGACCAAAAACCAGGCCTTGGCATTGCCCAACTGATGTCAGTGGCTAAGGAAAAACTGTTGCAAGAAAATACCAATGATTTGCAGATGCAGCTCGCTGTAACATTCGGTTCTCAGACCTGTTGAAATAGGGGATTGCACTTAAAAGGCAGACAGGCTCCAGATCAGTGGAAAAGAGGTATATATAATGCCCCTCAGAGGAAGGAAGCCTGGTGGGTGTAGACATATAAATAATGGACACAGTGGGGTACAGACCTGTTGTTTGAGAGTGGGCACTGAGGAAAAACAAAGCCTCAGAATGAAGTGAACCAGCTTGAAATGCTCATAGACCAACAATTTTAATAAATAAACTGCAAGCCAATGGTAGGCAATCCCTCTAAATGAAACATTCCTTTGCTGACGCCAGAGTAATTGTCCAAATTTATTGCCCAACAAGTGCCAGGGGTTCTGGGCTGGACCAGGCTAACAGGCTGAACAACACAGAGGAACCATGTCTGCCCTAATTTAGCCTGTATCCCTTCCCTTCGGTATAAGCCACACTATCTGACAGGGCCCTCATTTCCTTTGTTAGAAACTCAGTTTGCATTTCAGGATGAAATTGACATTGTCATTTCCTTACTAGTTGCCATGATGGATACAATGCGGTTTTGAGAAATGCCATTAGAACTACATCATTTCGAGTCTAAATATAATTGGGACCACAGTTGCATCTGGTGAAGGGGGTGCATGTAATTTAATGTTATAAAAGGCAGCTTGGAAAAGCATAATTAATAGGCCCAAAGACAAGTTAATTGCTGTGTAGGTAGAAAAATATAATGGACACCAAGTAGATCTGATAATGTAGGCACATTCACCCTAGTGCATCAAGAAGATTACATACCTGAGGACAAGTTCTCTTGTAAACAATTTGGGTTAAAATGTGTGGTTCTAGGTCAAGGGGTCAAAAGCAAGAGATTTCCCTCTAATATCAGGACACATTGCACTTTTTTGAATGATAGAATATCTGAGCAGTCAAATGCTTATGACTAAAGTATGGAAAAAAGCACTTTAAAATACATTTTTTCAGGTGAAATGTTTTTTACAGGAAATTTCATATTTACCAAAGCCTATATATGCCATCAGTTACAGCTTTCAAAATATAACATACAATTTAATATTAAAGGGTTACAGTGTTTGCAGGATATACTATACTGCCCAAAAGTATTGAACCACTCCTATATTTTGCTTTCAAGGAGCCAGACTTTCTTGAAATTTGTTAAATTTGTCTTCAGCAATAGTTTTCCAGGCTTTCTGAAGGTCTTTCAAAGTTGTATTTGGACATTGGCTGCATTTTCACTCATTTTCAGTCCAGTCCTTGTACCTGACCATTATTATAGGAATGCTTGTTTTTGTTTTTTTTTTTTTGTTTGCTTGTTAATCCACTTAACACTGATCTATGAATCATTCAAGCATAAAAAAGGCACCTAATTCATGGGGTGAACCAGTGTTGTGTGTCTACACATAACAACTTAGCAAAGAACCAATTTTAAATTGTATCTTCAGGTACTTTGTTACTAGCACCCTGTCGCAAAAAAATATAATTTGTTTCTATTTCTTTAGTTGAATCTGCAAAGAAAACACAGTTTGACAGGCAGAAAAATAAACCTGGCATATCTCGGCATGGTGTGCAGTGTGTTCTTAAAAAATCTGAGGAAGCCGGACAAGAGGAGGATAAAAGAAGAAGTGACAGGCCTAAAAGAACTATCTACTGCAGAGCAACAGTATCTGAAAGTCATGTCTTTAAGAAATAGGAACAAATCCAGCAAAGACCTGACACAAGACCTGAGGGATGCATCTGGCCCTTCAGTTGATCCATCTACTGTTCACTGAAGCCTCATTAGAAATGGTCTCAGTTGAAGGGTGGCTGTCAAGAAGCCATTCTTAAGGAAGGGAAATAGGGAGAAAAGGCTGAGGTGTGTCAAATTACACAAGAACTGGACTGAAAATCAGTGGGAACAGGTCTTATAGAGTGATGAATCTAAATTTGAAATCTTTGGTTCAAATCGTTGTACCTCTCTCCTGACTTCCTCCGTACATATTTACAACAGTGAGTGTCTACAGCCATCTGTAAAACACGGTAGAGGATCTGTCATGGTTTGGGTCTGCATTTCAGCCAGTGGTGTTGGGGATCTTGTCAAAATTGATGGATTTATAAACACAGAAAAGTACCATCAGATTACGATCCATCATGTAATACCAACTGAAAAGTATCTGATTGGCAACAGCTTTTTTTTTCCAGCATGACAATGATCCCAAACACACTGTCAATGCAGTAAAAGCATACCAGGATAGAAAAACACACAATGGAACACTATCAGTCATGGATTGGCCTCCCCAGAGCCCGGATCTCAACATTATTAAAGCAGTGCGGGATCATCTTGACAGAGAACGGAACAAAAGGAAGCCAACATCCAAAGAAGAGCTTTGAATGTCCTTCAAGAAACCTGGAGAACTATTTCTGAAGACTACTTAAAGAAATTACAAGAAAGCTTGCTTCAGGTTCAGTTCAGGTTGTGCTGAAGAATAAACGTAGCCATACCAAATATTCACTTTCAAACTCAGAATTGCACAGACTCTTTCTTTACCTTATATACTTTATATATTTTCATGCATTTTGTACATGTTTCAATAAATCGTCTCAAGAAGTAGGGGATGGCTCAAGACCTTTGCACAGTACTGTAGCTAAGATTCCTAGTCAGGTCATACAGTCTTATGGACCTGATCCACATGCACGGTAAAAATTCTACCACATAGCTGTGCTTTGCATTATTATGTGTGTAGCAGAGCACTGACAGCTGAAAGACATAATGTTCAAATGCATATGAGAGGCAGTGCAACGATGTGGTTTGTCGAACATGTGTCAAATTTATAGCATACTCAAATCCACAGAAGCCTTAATAGACAACCACTGCAGGTGTAGTTGTTCTGTACAGTCACGTGATAAAGGTAAAAAGTAATTTATTGCAGGGTGGTCCTGTACCTGACACACACATTACAGCAGTGTCTACGTCAAGCTATGGCAGTCAGCTACAGAGGAGGCAGGCCATATTTTCAAGGGGAAAAGGGCGTCACTGCCCGTTTGCCCTGCGTTAAATAACTCCAAGAAAGTTTCATAGCATTCCCTGATCTTCTCTGGCATTAAACGCATTAGGAACGGAGGTTCCAGCTTTAATATTCTGGTGAGGAAAGTGCTGTGTTCAACTTCACTGGAGAGCAAAAGGGTGTGGGACAAAGCGACAGGTAGCCTACAACACCCGCCGAGCCAAACTTTACCAACGTAATTTTACAAAGGGAAGAAAGTTACTCACCCGAACAAGGTTGCTAACGGCTGCTTGAACAGCCGCTACAGGCGCCGACAGATCCGGGATACCTTTTCCATCGACTTCACCTTCTTCGTGCATTATCACCAGATGGGATATCTGCTGAGCCACCGGCTCCAGGATACTTTCTATCGTCTTCGTGTGAAAAACCGGCATGGTGACAATTTTATATTGCTATCCAAGTAAAATTCCTACCACCGAAGGCCGTTTTCTCCTAAACTCCTACTGCAGACGCTTAAAACAATCCCCACAGCTTTGTTCTTTTCCCCCCAGGACAGTCCTCCCGTTCGTATGAAGAGTACAACTACTCCCGTGAAACCATGAACGTGAAAAACTCCCAGAGAGAGAGCGAGACCGAGCGCGAGCAACCTAAACGTCAACCAACGGTTTCCGCCTTCTAGCCAATCACTGAACGAGAAGACAAGATTCCTGGCATCTGATTGGTCTGTACAGGTGCCGCTCTGTATCAGCGCCTCCCGCTTCCACACTGACGAGTTTGCCTGAGATCCAAGTGCTCCCTAAATTACGTAATAGATCCTCATCAGATGTCCTAAAAAGGGAAATATGTGTCTACTGTTAGCGAAGAGAGGGACTCCAGTCTCTGTGAATTAACTAGTCAGACATGCTCTGCTGTTGGCCCCGCTAGCCCAGAAACTGGAGCCGCATGTCTGGAGATCAGATTACAAACCTTTCCGAAAAAACAAAAAAAACAAAAACAGGAAAGTCCACACTCCAGGACGCTTCGAAAATATCCATAAAACAATAAGGAAATGATAATAAAAAAAAATGTAGGCACTGTTTTTTAATAATATATTACAGTCTCTGAGAGTAATCATGTCAGTCTGTATGCCGTGGATTTTTATTTTTTTTTAAAGACACATCAAAGCACTCTGCCAGTTGCAATGACCCCCAAGTAACTGGCTAAATACTTTCCCCACTTATCACAGATAACATCAGGCGTAAACAAGTGTTTACAACCCCAGCTTTGTCAGTGGCTCTGCCTGGCACTTTTTATTTATTTATTTATTTATTTATTCCTTCTCACTCTCAACCTCACTCACATCCTGAAATAACAATATCTGAGGACTGAAAACTAACTGCCAAGCAAACCATCCAAGGAATTCCCACAGATTCCCAAGAGGGGCTACAAGGCAGCGGCCCATTGCCTAAAAAGGAAGAGTCCAAAAAGAAAGAATTAAGGAAGTTACTCTGTTTGAACCACTGTGTAAACATACAAGGGATTGACGTGCTTTCCTTCTGTGTAAGGGGTTGTTGTACCAAATGTCAATAAAGAACAGAGAATTTGAATATTTTTGACTTTCATAACATAACCCAACTATTGTGTTATTTTAATACATAATTATACCTTGATAGGAAAAAAAAAAAAGAACCAAAAGTCACTTATTTCACTCCGCATCTCTGGAGGAGTGCATCCTGAATATAGACATCAAAGATGGCCTGCTGTTTCCTCAGCTCCCGAGTTCCATGCTGGAATGTGCAGGGCCGCTCAAGATGGGTGGTCTCCCTTCCCCTGCTGTCCTACTACCCTATGGATAAGAATATCTGAGTCTTGCTGCTGCATGGAGGTAAGGATAATGTCCTGACGTGTAGCGGAATCACGAAAGTCATCAATTTTGAATCTGCAGAGCACAGATCACACTGAGGTAGTCTTGTTGTTTCTTAGATTATCAGTTGTTTCTTAGATTATCAAAAACAGCCCAAACAGTTGTAATTATTATTTCCTTTGACAATCCATTGGCAAACTTTTTTTTGTTTTTTTTTTTTGTTTTGTTTTTCCTAATTCTTTTTTTTGTGGCCCTTCTTATTGTTTTTTTTTTCCTTTTAAATGGTTTCTTCTGGCGG